>WOVY01003895.1:0-40016 GCA_013436015.1 Rhipicephalus annulatus | reverse complement strand
TTCCTTCTCCTTCCTTTCCTTCCTTCCTTCCTTCTTCCTTCTCTTCCTTCCTTCCTTCACTTCCTTCCTTCCTTCCTTCCTTCCTTCCTTCTACAGTTCGCATCCCATGAGAGCGTAATACTGGCTCCTACTCTTGTGCCAGAGCCAGAATCATTTTTGGGGGACAATCGTCATGTTCGTAGTGACATGACGTGTTTATCTCGAACAGTAGCTAATAAATTGTTACAGCTACAGTTTTGATTTCGAATGTCAGTGCGCGATAGAGAACACCAGTTGGTCCAAATTTTCGGTGCCTTCCGCATCGGCGTATTTCTTAACCATTGCCTGGATTTGGCACATTAAAGCCCTGATGTTACTGTCAGTGTTTGATGTGGCATTACATTCCGAGAATATCGAATATTGAATGAAGAAGCGCATAATGATGAAAAAATTATATAAATAAATGAAGAAACGCCAGTTTCAAATTATATCAAGTAATTTTTCATTTCATATTGTACATAGCCATAACGAATACTTGTCAGACCTGTAGCCAAAGGCTACTTGTATGACTTGTAGGTCCGATAGAAAAGAATAGATATGTAATTCTAGCACAGCAGGGAATAGAAAAAGATATAGCAGTTTTACACTTGCAATAAACAAAGGGTGTCCGCGTTGTTTCATCAAATGAATATTATAGGTAGTCAAAAGAACCATTAACTAACCTACATAGAAATTCCAAGGAACAAAGTAAGGGCTACTGAAAAATACGTTTTAAAGGTACATTGGTATGCACAAGAAAAAAAATCAAGTAAAAATATTTACCGAACTTTTTCAGCAGGCAGGATATGTCTACTAAACTTCAAGATGCATAGACAACGTGAAAATTATGTTCACAGCTTCTGAACGAATAACCGCGCACAAAGGCAAGCATTAGGGTCAAACAAAGCCGAGTGACCGCCTGGCTCACAGCTTGATTTTTTTTTTCGTTAAAAAAAAACAACAACTTTGGAACAGTTCCTTTTTGCGGCAGAAAAGCAGAAGTGAGCTATAATGGGTGCTCCTGTCATTGTTGGCTGTTGCTCGGCAAACAGACGTTTACTGTCAACATTGCTTTTTCAATAGAGTTCTCTCGGACAGGCAAAAGACTTTCCCCTTGTGGTACAGTCACTCTGGATTGTATATCCAACAATCGATTTCACTGCAAACTGTGGAAACAAAATGAGTCAAAAAGGAATTGGGAGAGGGGGGTGAAGAGCTCTGAAAGGAGCACGAAAGGCTGATAGGAGCCGGATGGGGGGTCGACAGATTACTTTCATTTGTTCAAAGCTAGCGTGGTATAGTGAGGAGAAGGACAATGGCAGGCTCGGGGGTCTCGCTGTATCGAGCGAACTTCGGCAATCGTTGAATGATCATTAGCAAGGAAATGTCAGCCAAACGGAGGGATAGAAAATGGGAGTGGTCGATTCGTTGTAACAGCAGGCTAAGATGTGGATATGGGCTCGGGTCCGCTTTTATACAGGCGATCACTTCCGAGAACATTGGCTTGTCTCGACTTGTAGTTCGGTGTTAAAACAACAAAAACATATTAGTGAGGGGGAAGAAGAGCTGTTTAAGGAAAAGAAACCGCAATGTCTTTTTATGGACGCTGGGTGTGGGTTGAGTCCTCAGTCCAAGGCATCATTAGGTGCGGCTGCTGAACGTGCTTTCGCCTCGAATCGGGCTGGCGCCTTCAGTTTGCGTTAGACAGTGCTAGTTCTTACTGTTTTGAAGGGGTGCATGGGATTAGAGGGTTGCCAGTGGTGTGGTAGAGCCTAGCTGGCGCACTGCAATCAGGGGCATTGTTGCTGGTGTTGCGGGGTGTACGTGGAGTGGTACACCATGCGGGGCAAGAAGGTGTTCGTTCCTATAGCTGCTACCACAACACCGTTCCGGCGTGCTTTTACGGTATAAACAAAGGACTGTTTTACAGCGAAAGCTGTTTTAAGATCAAAACTCGGGTCACGCTTAGTTGTCAGCCGCGGCTGGTGGCCGTAACCACATCGCGAGAAGTAGGAAAAAAACCCTAGCATTAATGACACAGTGAGGCTTGAACACGGGTCCGCTGGATGCCAGCCCAGTATTATACCAATGAGTTACGCCGGTGTTTGTAACTTGTTGTCAAACTTGCCTTAGGCAGGCTTGTGGGGCTCAAACCCGGGTCCGCTGGGTGCCATTCCAGTATTCTATCACTGAACTACACAAGTTTTTTTTCTTCATTGCCTTTATGACTACAGGTCAAGCTAATCTGACAATCACCATCACACGTGTTTTATGTGTGATAACGCATCAGACAAAGATATTACATCTTCAACACAGTCGGTAGTCTTATACACATCTCGTACTTTGATAACAGCTTCCACGAAACATTCATTAACGAATAGAACTCTTACATCACAGTGTGTGTACGATAGCATATTACGCCAAAACGAATGAAGACAAAGTAAAAATATAACGTCCAAATTTCGCACAGAACTATCACAACGCAAAAAAAAAACGGATTCCATATGGACTAAGAGGTGAATCTTTTTTTAAAGTCCTCTGTAAAATGTCCCAAAAGAAAATAGCATTCTTACAATCAATAAACACATGTTCAATGGTCTAAGGTTTTTGACGCAGGAGACAGCTGCTTCACCATGGTGCATACATCCCTCTCTATTCAAGCCACGTTTTTATTGGCAAGGTTCCCGTATGATGTTTGAAAAAGAAGGTATTAACATGGGGTGGTGGACGCATGTTTTTCACTCGCTTTAGTACGTCATGTCCATATGATTTTCCTTACTTTGAATGGTAAAGGGGCACAGTAAAAACATTCTGTATTAAGTCTTTCACAACGCGCTTTCTTTTCACATTATTTAGGTAATCTATCGAAAACCTTGCCCTCAAGAAACAGTATAAGAACACAACTTCACGCAAGAACGGTGACAAGGTGTGTCGTTCTCCCCTGTCTGAAGATACAAAGAAGTCAGGCATGTGTTGTAATGGCGTTGTTTGAAATAAAAACATAAAAAAGAGTCTCTCTGGTCCCTTATTAGCAGGAAGTTTGATATTACCTGGTTAAGAAACAGATGGCACAAAGACAGCGCTCCTTGCTGAACACGCCGAAACAAGTTCGTTCTAAATGTTCGCTTCCATGTAGAGCTTCAGGTGAACGTGGCGAATATCCTGGGGATTTTATGGATGTTTTTACGCGTACAACTAAGTACTTGCAAACGGTACATAATTTTAGCAGCCAGAAAAACGTTACATACAGCTAGCCGAGAAAAAATTGATAAGTCACGACCGCCCCATCCTTCGGCTGTCACGCGCAGTTCTTCAGAATTTTCAAGCCAAGACGCTTCACTGTGTTGATACCTGTCCAATGGTACCCCTAGGTAACGACTAGGTGTCGTGAGCCAGTGCTCGTGGTTTACTGTCATACTTGCCTTAGTGAATTACTGTCAAACTTTCCTTAGGCACGCTCGATGTCGGGAAAGCAATCGCGTTTTTACGACTTACGAAGCGTATTAAAACAGCGAAAGAATAACCAGTCGTCTCACAATGCGAATAGCGTAACGAGTGGGCCTTCCGATGCTAAAACCCATCACCAAAGCTGGTTCTTGTTCCCGTAGTAACTGTGGCGCATACCCATTTCAGCCATAATTCCTCATCGTCGTCAGCCACTGCATGAGCAATTGGCACAGAATTTCTTGCAGGTGTCTAGAGAATAATAATAATAATAATAATAATAATAATAATAATAATAATAATAATAATAACAATAATAATAATAATAATAATAATAATAATAATAATAATAATAATAATAATAATAATAATAATAATAATAATAATAATAATAATAATAATATAATAATAATAATAATAATAATAATAATAATAATAATAATAATAATAATAATAATAATAATAATAATAATAATAATAATAATAATAATAATAATAATTAAGTGTTTCGAAAAGGCTCTGAAAGGCTGCTCTTCTAGCTTTCGCTGTGACTGTGATGCGCCCTTCTGCGCGAACGTGTTTAAGCTAGCCGTGAGTTCTATGCTGTATCACGATTCAATGACGGCTATGTGCCGAAGCCCACAATTCACCACTGGTCCAGTACAATAAACAAGGCAATAGCTCAACGGTCCATCTCTCTCTCTCTCTCGCTCTATTTCACACACACACACACACACACACACACACACACGCACGCACACACACACACACACACACACACACACACACACACACACACACACACACACACACACACACACACACACACACACATATACACACATATACACACACACACACACACACACACACACACTCACACACACACACACACACACACACACACACACACCACTATAAATCGGTATGTGCCAAATAATAAGTGTAAATGGCTCTACTCAACACCGGTTAATATAAAAATGAAGAAGGTATACTAGAGTATACCAAAGAAGGATGTATGTGCCACCGTGCGGCCTGTCGGAAAACTCGTAATAAGATCGCGTGCTACGTGACGTTAGCAGGCAGAAAATGTCCCACGCTAGCCGCAATGGCAACAGGCGGCGCTGACTGCCGCTCCCACAAACGTTTAAGCAAGAAATCGCCAACCAAAGGATCTATGATAATATTCGGGAGAGTTCCCTGCTGTTTGAGGCCAGGACGGGAGTATTGCGAACCAAGACATATCGGGCCAAATACCAAGGGGTAGACACGGTATGCAGTGCGTGTGGAGAGAAGGAAACCGCCGAACCCTTGATAATGTTCTGCAAAGCGCTTCACCCTATAGTTCAGGATTATGGGGCAGGGTTTTTTAAAGCACTGGGGCTTAGGGAGAGGGAGGGCAAAATAGACTAAGCGGGTAGAGTTAACTAGAAGGAGGTTATCTGATTGCAGGCTAAAGCCAAGGCACGAGTGAAAATTAAACCCTTCACTGCAAAGTACGAGTCCTCAACCTCACTACTTAAAGGAAAAATAAATAAATCTAGTTTTTGTTTCACAAAGTATTAGGGCTAGGTGGCGTTAGCCGCCGCCCGATCTAAAGGGTAAAGCGATATCAATCCTTTCATCCATTCATCCACAAAGTGGATGGAGGGGGGGGATACCAACCTGGTAGCTCGGTTGATGGAGCATCAGACGCGTTATTCGAAGGTCGCAGCTGTGGTCCCTACCCACGGCAGGTTATCTTTTCGTCCACATTTTTGATCTTATAATTTCATAAAAGTTACTTCTAATAACAACCCCTGTACTTTCTTTGCCATAATTGTCTGCCAGCTCTGATTAATATCGTGTCTAACAAAGAAAATGAGCCCTCAAGTTTGCTTTTTTTCCATCAACATAAACGGTTATGCGCCACATAAGTTGCGTAAGTCGTAGAGTTTCCTAAAATTAACTAGAGCTAGAGAACTCTGGCGCTGCGATCGTTCAGTGACCATGGGAATGATGGGTAGTATACACATTTGCCTAGTCTTCATACTTGCGGGTGGCGAATCGTACTTGCGACTTCGTTTATTGCTGGTTATGGTTTCGTTTTAAAAAAAGAACGAACCCTTTTGAGCTTCTTTACCAGATTTGAAAAGACAAGCTTTAAAAAATTAACGTGGTGAAACACAGCCACTGAACATTTGCTGATTTTTCGTTTCGTGAAAAAACAGCTCCAAGCCACACCAACACACACGGAGCCAGAAGCAGGCCAGAAGTACGAAGATTACACAAATCTGTGTACTACCCATCATTTCCATGCTCGCTGAAGCACCGTGCATTGCAGCTCCCATAGACACTAGCGCCAGAGTTCCCTCTAGTGTATATTAGGAAACTCTGTGGCATAAGTCGCTTTACTCACAAGTTCTGCTAAGAAGAAAGAAGGCAACACTGAGGCCTACAAACGACTGCTAAACGACGATGGTGAGCCGGAGGACACGAATACGTACTACGAAAGAATACCAGGGATCGGCAAAGGTAACAGCGGCTTCAAGAAGACCCCGAAGCGATGGAAGTATAGGCTACGCCAACGACGTGCCCCTGCTCACTGTCTGGAATTAAGTTCTGCTTCTCTGCTTAAGAATCAACGTAGAAAGTACCTAGCATAACCTAGCTAAAGCCTAGCAACGACCTTGAAGCAACCTTGAAACAATTTAAACCACCTAGCTAAGGCATAGAAACAACCTATAAAAGAGCAAATTTGTCTTAACAATTGTCCCGTTTCGCACTGTAAAGGTTGTAAAAGCTTGCAAAGCTTAGTGCAAACTTACGTATTTTTTAATGATGAGTTGTCACGGTACATATCGGAACGCTGAATGTATGTTCAACTAAGCAGGAATCGGAAGGATGGTATGACTTCAAGATGTGTTTTGCCAGGGCGTCACATTTTCGTTAAGTAATCACCCTCGATGTCATTTCAGAGTGGGGTACGTTGCTAACGTCCTCCCCGACCTTCTAAATAAGCTACCGATGTACTACACGTTCCGCCACGGAATTTATCACTAAAAGTCTTCTTTATGACAGGAAAGATTACCATCGCGGACCTGCTGGTTTTCGCAAGAAAATTAATGGCGTAGTTCCTTGCGCTGATTGGCGCGGCATTACGCTTTATACGAGACACTAAAACAAGTTTCTTCGAAAAAGCCTGCGCGTACTCATCGGGTCATTGCAGGCTGCTCAACTATGAAGATTGCGTAAGCTAGCAGTTCCCGCCACCTATATCAACGAGTCCAAGTGTGCTGCGATGAACGTTCGCTTTCCAAATAAGATCGCTGACATGACTCTTCAAACAAACGCTGTGCATACGATCACGAGTGCATGGAGTGTATTGTTTACGCAAGTTTATTTTTCGTATATTATGATACTTTGATAATGACAACTGCGCAGTGAGATCAGATTGTACGAAACATCAAGAAGAGGCAGTCTCGCAAGGAATGCATCAACAACAACTGCATATACACCACTAGTTCGCATGGCTGTGGCATGAAGTAAACATTCGCAGTAATAGAGAGTTTTAGTACTGTGGAATGGTGCTACGTACGCATCACGCAAGCGCCTTGCGTTACGTGGCGTCGTTTGCCACTAATCGGCTTTTAGTACGCCGTACTACCCGCGTACATAACGAGCGTGAAGCGTGTTGCGTCATCTGGTAGATCAAAATAGAAGCACGTGTTGTTGACAGCCAATGTGAGCCAATCCAAGTGTTATAGCCAGATTATGGCCATATTTTAAGCCACAGAGCCGGTCGGTGCTTGCCTTCGATGCCGCCATTTTGCAAAACGAAGTTTCGCGCTGTCGCGAACTTGTTTGAGAGCGGCGCGATCAGCTTATACGTACGCACGCACGCATCTCATGCGTACGTACGTAGCGGCTGCGTACGTAACGCGATACGTGCGCGTTGCGGTCTGTGCATGCGCACTACGCAGAACGTGGCGTCCTTACGTACGCAACGCCGCCACGTACGCAGCGTACGCAGTACTAAAACTCTCTAATATTACTTTTCATCCGTGATGTACGCACATCGCCTTGACCACTGCTTCGAGCTTCTTCCAATAAAATCTGTGATCGAAGTTCTTTCTTTTAGAAACCAAGCTTCCTTTAAATAAAGAGGGAGAGTTGCTTTATCTTTCGCTCGCGGCCGTATAGTTAGCGCTATGCTATAAAAGACGCCATCCCTTGTCAATCGCAAATACCAGACAATGCAGAAAGAGAACCACGTAAGGAGAAGAAAAGACGCCAGTGGTGCCCACACAACAAAGGGACATTCGGTGAGCCGAAAAGAGAGGTACAGCGCTGCAAAGAATGCCAGCAGGAGCAGGAGGAATTGCGGAAAAGGAGCCCACTCGCCGACAAAAGAGCGGCGGCAAAAAAGGGGAAAAAAAGAAGAATCGATCCAATTAGGGAGGACACGAAAGACGCACACGGTACACCGCGTTCCTCTTCGCTTCTTCTATTCTCTTATGGCACAGTGCCTTGCGTCGAATTAAGGTCTTACTCAGTCCGACTGCAGGAGCGTCGGTTGCAGCATGGCTGTTTGCCGGTCACCGTCGGGACCTTGAAGCTGTCTTCGGGGATTCGCCAAACCTAGTAATGGAACGACCGACTTCACCTATAGCGAGTGACGTTGCTCAACGAGGGGGAGTCATTGATGACGGGGTTTCCTCACCGGTTCTTCCGGTAGGAAAGAAATGAAGACCATTGTAGTGCGTTTGGACATCACATCGGAGTCTGTACTGAATGGGCAAAGCCACCTATTACTATTATAGCAAGTATATGGACACTATCGGCTGCTTGTTGACGCCGATACCGCCATCGTGTTCCATGTATGCGTATGTATGTATATATAGATGAAATTCAGAACGAAAAATGATTGAGAAAAAATGTTTTACCGAGGCCTGCTACGAGGGAATTAAACATGCGTCTTCTCATTTCGCACTGCGCGGCGTTAAACAACTCGGTCATGGAGCATACGACTACCCGCGAATATTAACGGCGAGCTATTTATATACCCCGATTACCACTTGCGACATGCCGCGCTCGGCGGCGCTTCACAGTGTTCTCTTTATCACCAGTGAGATGGCACGAATGGCGCGTATTAAATGTTGTCCCTCCTCTCGTTTAAAAAACAAAATAGAGGGTGAATGTTCGCACGTCTTATGCTTCCACCCCAAAGTTAACATTGAAGTTACAGAGCGTAGGAAGGTCCCCTCACTCACTGCTGAGGCCGCATTTACGAAAGGAGCGGGTTGCTAGCCGGAGAAATCAAAGTAGGGAGCCCTGGGTTGTCGACAATGAACAGTTTCAGCGCGCTTCTAGAACAGAAGTAAGTAACAATTGTGACAGTTATTAGATCACAATCATGCTGTGTATATGTCAGTGTTGTTCTCGTGCGTCCTTTGTGCTTAAGCAGTGCTGCAAGTTTCAAGCTGCTTGCCGTTCTACACGTGACGTTGCAATTCTTTGGTATCACATCCACAATGCTTCGCCCCTGTGGCGGAACCGAAAATGATAGGAATAACTCTGCAATTTTTGACGCTATAACACAACGTAGTCGACTATCTGTCTGATTCTGAAAGAATGGGACATAAATGGCGCAGATTGGAATAGAATAAATGGTAGAGAGGGAAAGGTAGGGAGGTGTACCAGTTGAGGGTAACTGGTTTGCTACCCTACACGTGGGAAGGGGATGGGAGAGAATAAAATGAGGAAAAAAGGGAAGAGAGGGAATTGTAGCACATCACACAGCACGTGCACAAGCACGTAGTCAGTATGAGTGCATAAATCTGGCGCGGCACGCGACGTCAATATCACAATCACTTGGGCACGTTCGTCTTCTTCAAAAACTACAGCAGTTGCTTGGCCGGCATTAGCTGCAATGCCCTTATTAGAACACATATTAGAACAGATCCAACAGACATTTGTCGATTGTCAAGGTGTGCCACACACACACACACACACACACACACACACACACAACACACACACACACACACACACACACACACACACACACACACACACACACACACACACACACACACACACACACACATACACACACACACACACACACACACACGCTCTCTCTCTCTCTCTCTAACCAGGATTACTTTATCGTGGTGACAAACCTTGTAAATCCGATAAAATCAGATAAAGAGGAGGGCCGAGAAATTTATTGTGGCCCGCAAAGGGGCTTTGCGGGCCTTGTGGGCCACGCGCTATTTCGCTTTTCCTTGCGGGCGGCAAATGCTAATAGTGATTAGCATTATGCTGCATGCGCAGTGCGGATAGCGTTTGCGTACGCTGTTCGAGAACTCTCTAACAATTATTTCACATTCACAAAGAAATACGTAGCTTTAGAATAGTGCAATCCTATGTTTGCTTTTTTTGAGATTCACCCACTATTAGAGAGTTTTATAATACCGTACGCTAAACTTGTGGGTGTTGTCGGTGCTGCGGGCGTAGCGTTGCGGGCGTCACTTAACGGGAGCCTATTATATAAGAGCTTAGAGTACGAAGCATGGGCAGTGCGTTGCTTACGCTATCAAAAAAAATACTCGTTAATGTGTTGCCTGCGTTTATAGAACATCATATAATCTAGGTGGTGTCCATACCCAAGGCCATAATTTGTTTTATGGATTGCTTTCTATGCGGTGATTGCCTTACGTGACAGAACGACGTCTGAACAGTTTTCTTGTTGCGTCGGAGTAAAAGTGTTTACCCAAGTGGGATAGCAGGGAAATTATTTGCAGGTTCTATCTGGTGTGCTGCCTTACCATCATTGTGTGTACAAAACATTGCCCGAAACAAAAACAATAAGAAGCGGGGAAAACACAGCGAAGTGTTTTCCACCCAGAGTATCGAGCACTGCTTCACACGCATATTGTGACGGTTACGTCAACTCGCCTTACTGTCGGCTTTGCCAAACTTACCACGCTACACTAGAGCAAGTGTTTTGCATATCGATCGCAAAATAACGATGCACTTCCTGGCTTTTGTTTCTTGTTTTCATAATTAAAGTTCCTATGCCGCCATAGTTTTCTTGCCGTGTTCATTGAACGTTTTCTGCTGTTTGGATGGCATGGTGGTTTTGGGTGCTCAGAAACGGATAACCAAGACAAAGACAACTAATACTTATCGACTTCTACATAGGCTGTCTCTCGAGAGGAGTGAATTCATGTATGTTTTTGCTCTTTTTTTCTGCAGTCTAAATTCTGTGTTATATCGCGCGTCTCATCTTAGACTTTTTTTTCTCGTTATGCTTCGTTACCCTACGTATGCTCGAATCACGTTATTATGTACCTTGTTGCTCTTTGTGTTATACATAACTTACGTTCATCAACATCATCATCATCAAAAGGATGCTCTTCGCATAGAAAAACCAGAACTAAGAATGATAAATTTACTGCTAACCTCTCAGCCACGCCGCTTTGAAACTCATTAGTGTCATTACCACGTCATACAGAGAGGTTCTATATCTTTGTTACATATTCAAATCAAACCCTCCACTGAATTTTGCGCTCAGTACAATCATTCGGTTGTCACTGTCCTAATAATACTGCCTTTGTGAGTATTGAAACATTTTGCTGTGTTAGTGACTCCCTCAATACTGCTTTTTGTGTGTTTCAATATGGCTGTGTGGCATTTACCTATATTCGAGGGAAGAAAGAGGTGTGAATAAAGGCTCGTTTTTTCGTCAGACACAATATTAACGAGAACTAATAGACAATTATGCCAAAAAATATAGGAATTGTTTTCTGAAGTAATTCCAATGTAAATATGAAGAAAAAGAAAGTAGACGAAAAGAAAACTTGCCGCCAGCACGGACCGAGCCTGCGACCTTGTATGTCTAAGGGGAAGTGCCCTGTACAGTCTGCCTGTTGTAGGGCATACCTGTCTTTGTTTGTATATTCCCCATTTATTACCTTGCCTTTAGGCACAACAAAGAGCTCTAGCTTGCTCACCTAATGCTTATTCCCACTTTGTGTAAACAGCGTTTAAGGAATCAGCCAAGCAAGATACCAAGTTCCGGCTAGCTTGAAGTTCTTCTATCGCGCTGAAATCATAAGCCAACGTCTCGCAGAATAAAATCATTCTGAGACAGAGAAAGGGTAATAGTCAACCACTCATTCGTAGCCCAAAGGCGTAAAAAAATGCATACAGATATTCCTTTCCCTTTCTCAACCATACCGCCAGCTTGCAAGGTTCTGCAGACATAATTTTTAATGTTGGTGCATTGAGAAAAATGCGCCAAGAAATAACAAAAAAGAGGCAGAACAACCTGTCCTGTTTTTTCTTGTTAGTCCTTAAGCTGTCCCTTTTTTGTTTGTTGAGCGTACATTTTGCTCAGCGCAACAACGTTAGGATGCCGTACCAACTAGCAAAACTGAGGCTTTGCAGGACTGTTTTGCCGTATTCGTCCACGTGCTTCGAATGATCGATGAATTCACCCTCGCGATGCCAATTTCTGGCTTCCTAGTTAGCTCGATCGTTAGAGTGACCACCCCAAAAAGGGTTCGATCCCCGGACCAGGACGAATTTCTCGGCAGCCAAGGAGCTTTATTTCCGAGTAATCCGCATAGATTTATTTGTGGCTTCCTGCTGCGAATGGGCAGTTGTCTGTACTCAATTTCCCAATCCTTCCGCCATCCTGCGTGATTCCGTAGCACTGATTTGCAATGATTTCTAAGACAGATTGATAATCGGTAATTTGTTACTTACCGTTGAAGTTGGCTGGAGAGGTTAGTGCACTTCGAGCCTCAGCCAAGAAATTTTTCATGAGAAAATTAGATACAATAGTATCAGGCAAGAAGAACACGCAGAAAAGACTGAAGCCCTTTTCAACATCGCGAGCGGATGAAGATACCCTGAGGTGCGAGCTTCGCCTCGTTTCAGAGCGCGCACTCACAGAGAGAAAACAGTCTAACCAACAAAAACCACGGGCACAAAGTAAATAGAAGCCTTCAGAAATAGAAGAGGCTTGGCTTGCACTTGTCGGGCTTTGTTTGCCCGCCGTCTGTCCACAGTGTTTCTTTTCAAGGGGGACGGTATCCTTTGAGACGGGCCGCGTGGCATTACAGCGGCTTCTAGACGGTCCGCCGGCCATCGCTGACCAGTTGTATATCGCGTTTCACTCGCCGACAACGGATCGGCACTGGCCGCGGCCGCATGGGACAGAGGAGACGCGCCGACATTTGTAGCTGAAACTTCTCGATCGACATGGTCGGGCGACAGCCGCGTCTCTTGATCCACCGGGCGTTTTGCAAAGACAACAGATGGCGCACCAAAAGCAGCGTGGTCAGGGAAGCGCATTACTTTGAAAGAGCGCCGGGGTGGATCTTGGAGCATGGACTCGGGCAGTATTTGTGAAAGAGAAGCAAGCAGAGGGGATAAGGAGCGTGGTTTCAAAAGCGAGAAGCTCGGAAGTACGTTAACAGCAGGGCGGACGGTCGGCTTTTCGGGGTTTCCACACCGACAGAGTTGGCTCTCGCTCTCCGGCCGGGTTCTTTAGTTCTTCTCCCGGAGATGTCCACACATGTGCTTGAGACGCCCGCGCCAAATCCGCGAGCAATGTAAGAGCTCAGTGCAGCGAAGAAAACGAAAATAAGAGCAGTGATGTAAAGCAAACCTCGGTGTGGCATCGAATGATCGCTGCGCTCTGGCAATTTTATGTTGTCAGTGCGGCGAGGGCAAACATACACCAGATGGCGTATCTTCGACAAAAAGTACGCCATGTGGTGTGAGGTTACTCTCTGTATTCGACAGTATCATTTGTTCATTGCCGCCGTACGTTGTGTTCTGAATGTCGCGCTGGGCGAAAACAGGTTTACTGTTATTAGGACAAGCACAAATGTGTGCAGGTAACGCATAAAAGGTATGAATCGAAAAAAGAAAGAGGTGCAGATTGTACCAGTGTAGTGTTGGCCAATGAAACCACCAGGCAGTTAGCTAAGAAAAGTATAGTTCTCTTATTGGATCGCACCATCGGAAAGGGTTCTTTTTCCACGTTTCAATTCATTTCAATTTACGTGTAAATAATTACACTACAGCTACAAATAAAAATATTACTTTAACTGTAGTTTAATTCTTTGCTGGTTTCCAAGGTTCTGTCTAACAAAGAAATGAGTTCCTTAACCAATTACACTTCAGTCTAGGAATGGGTGTCAAGTAAAACTTTTTTGCCGGTATACTATACGCGGTATACGGTTTGGGGTCTTTTGGTGAAGCGTTGCCCGCCGACAAAGCGTTCATGCAGTGCACACTCGGTGTCAGTCACGCGTGAAGCGTCCGATTAAACGCGTATACGCGTATATGGGAACTTGAGTTGCACACAACTATGTGGGACCAAGAGATTATTCAGGCAAACCATCATGCACTTCATTTGCAGTTGCTACTTAGATTTTCGTAATTGTCAGATAAACTCAAAAGAAAGAGAACAAAAACGAAACGACTTACTGCCGTGCATTGAAGTAAACAATGCCTACAAAAAATGACAATGCGCAGCTCAATCCACAGCAAATTAAGGACCACTATATCAGCTTCGCTAACACAATACAGCTATATCGTATAGAATGTAGATAAAAAAAGACCACACAAGGGGCTGTCACGTTTGCATTTTCTAAAATTTTGTGGTGTATATAAAGCAATTTTCTGTACACCACAGCTCTGCGCAATTCCGGAAAGTCACCTACATGCTATATCTGTTTTTATTATTCTACTGTTGTTAGAGACATCAATTTTTCTGGCACCATCGAAGGACGAACATCATCAAAAAACATCTCTTTTTACCGTATACTTTTCATGAGAAAGCATATCTTGTTGCCTCCTTATATGTTAATGCGTGGCGGACTTGCTACACTGTAAGAAAAGCCATTTAGCTCTGCTTTTTATGAGTTGTGGCTTCCCACGTATAGTATTACACTCTTGAAAGAAACAAGTGAACTCTCTTTAGATATCATTATATTCTCGTAGGTCAGTCGTCGGATCCAAAAGATAGGTAACGAGTCACTTCAAGGAGAATCTACTAATGAAATTACGAGGACTGGCTTCGTTGCTTTGACGCAAGTTTAGTGAAAAGCTGCCGGTCTCACAGTTTGTATATGACAAGTAAGAGACTCATTGAAGGGAGCACTAAATGTGGCAAGCCAGTGCTCAGCCTGACGAGAGTTAGAGCGCAGAGCGAAGGTTGGAGAATGTAGGTGCAATGACAAGTTATGCTTATTGGGTTGAATCACCTTAGCGTCGCACAACGCCCAACCGTTGTTGTCGAGGCTCACCGTCGTCCCTAGTTGCAGCGCAGGTGTAAAAAATCTGTGCGCAACACCGTTTGCAAGGTGTAAATAGCGCTGATATAGTTTAAAATTATATCGTACTCTGTCCGCCCATCCATTCGTGCGTGCATGCGTCCATTTATCCACACGTCCCTCCATTCATATGTTCGTCCATTCGTCCGTGTATCCATCCGTACATCTTTTCACCCATCTGTCCATGCATCCGTTGAGCGTGCGTCCATCCATGCATCTGTCCACCCATCCATCTGTGCATCTGTCCATCCATTCATACATCCATCCATCCATTCACACACACGTACATTCGTCTTTTCATCTGCTTGTCCTTTATATTAGTCGGTGACATTAACGTAGACATTGTGAACATTGGGATACGCCCACTCATCATCACTCGCATTTCGGAGAGGCTGCGACTTCTTTTTCCTTCTCATTCGATTCCCTTTAACTTCCATCTCACGTTCCTTCACCTTTTGTAATATCGATAATATTGGGCAGCCAACCAGAGATTTTTCTGCTCAACCTCCCTGCCGTATCCATTTTCGTATCCATTTATGTGCCCCTTCCTGCCTTAAGATTCAGTACAACATTATTTATTATAAATTCTACGTGTAAAGTGCTGCCAATACTGCGCTACGTATATACGCATGGCGCGCGGGCTGTTATAAATTCATTGCAGTGAAAGAAAAGCACACTAGTGAATGGAGCCACGGTATACGATATAAGCCAGGACGCACCACACAAGAGGAAATACGAGCACTGATCTGCATTGGTCGCCTGCCCGCTGGCACTGGCACTGGTTTTCTTCGCACTCACAAAGAATCACCGAAATTATCTCTACCATCATGAGATCATAATAAATATATCTGGCATAAAACGTGCCAAAAACACGATAAGGTCGCGAAGCATGTTGTAGAGTAGGACTCCTGTCATTTCGTTCATCTCCATGGGGCAGTACCCGGGTATCTAGCATAATGCGTCGCCTCCACCGATGTGAACGCGTGAATTGCGGATCGAAAACGCAACCTTCGGGTCAGTAGCCACGCACCGTAACCGCTGTACGGTAGGAACGGACTGTACAGGTCATAGTTGGAGTGCCAGCACGTGTAATCACGACTAGTGCTCCCGTGAGGCTCGTTCCAGCACGTCCGTTTCCTGGATGCCTCTCGGAGGTTCGCTGCTATCGACACGAGCTCACCACACTAGGTGCAAACTCTCCGGGGGCTAATTTCCTTGGTTAATCTTTAACACAGCTTTTTTTTTTTCAAGTGAAGTTCTAAGCAGAAAGTTTCTTCTCCTTTGAATTAAGAGAAAAACAAAATAGACAAACTAGCAGCACATGTTCTCATAGGGACGCATGGTGTGGGTGTGTAGAGTAGCGGTGGTCCCACCAAAGTCGCGATCAGCGCGCAATCAGAGAAGCCAGCATTAAAACGACCCGGGTCACTCGACGCTACAGTGGCGCCTGCTAGCGATAGGGGGGGCGTCGCGCCGTAATCGAATTAGCGTCGCTCACTGGCAGCAGCGGGAACGACGACCAATTACACGAGAACCGTGTTGCACTTGTTGGGGCCAGGGGAGCCCGGCAGTAAAGCAGGCTCGAATTTCGCTCGCGTGGCAACTTCTTGCGCGTGGCCACATTAATTTGAATTCCCCCGGTTTTCATTACGAGCAGCAACCCTTATGGGTGTACACCGGTAATACGATGGTCCGCTCCATAGCATCATGCTTTGGTCGTTTCTTTATTCTATTTGTTTCTTTGATTAGTTTGCTTCACACGACATGATGCACGTGGAGAAGAGCCGAAAAGGGAAGAATGGCGAATGTCATTATTGTAAAAAGGGAACCAACATAATGCAATAAAATGAACGAGCCAATTACAAGAAAATCCTAAGTATATTAACTTGATTCCGCAGCTGGTGCTTTCGATTCTGACGCAAAGCGATGCTTTTGCGCGCGTCTATGCGGTCGTCACGTCGACGACTTGCTGTGTAGTTTTTAGCAGTGGAGTAGCCAGGTGATGAAACGCCGGAACCGTACCCACCCCCGAAATGTTTTTTTTGCCATGGAATAGGGAGCAAAAAATGACCATTTCAACAAGGTGCCCTCCCCGAAATCAAGAAGGTACCCCCTGAAAAGAATTTCTAGCTACCCGCCTAGTTTTCGGGTTCTGCTAAAATGAGTTAGCTGAATGTCTAACGGGCAACAAGGCATTGGGAAGAGGCAACGTACTGGCCGAAATACGTAGTCGTTGAGTGTGTCAATAAAATTGTGATGAAGGATTAATTCCTGCTCTATAACCCGCCCACACTAAGGGGTATAGACCACTTGGGACCAGAGGAACGGCGGTGAGGACCAGAAGAGATTGCGCAGAGATGAGGCTACGCACGAGTAACGAAGCAACAATCCCGATAGTAAAGAGAATAGGGGTCCTCGGCATGGTAATCGAGACAAACGGGGCTAATAGCGAAACGATCACCAAACTAAAGCACAAGACCACTTAAGCCAAGATAGTTCTCAAGAGGGTTACCAGCAGAAGAAGCGGAATGAGTAAAGATAGTCTCATACTACTAACAGACTCTTTCGTCATGTGCCATATTGCGTAAGTGATGGCATTCCACAACTGGTACAAGGCAGAAGAAGCCAGGTCAACGTTCTCATCCACAGAGTACTCAAGGTGGCATTGCGTCTACCCGAGTCCACCAGTACGCTCCTGCTGGTTAAACTTGGACTTCAGAACACGCTCAGCGAAATAGCCGAAGTGCAGTGCAGTTCAAAAGTGGAAACACTATAGGCCACGACCACGGCACACCAGGTCATGGAAAGGCTCGGCATCTGTTACCACATCGAACAAAGCCACAAAGTCGCTGTTCCAGACGCGATCCGACAAACGCGAAGGGTTGACGCGATTCCACGGAACGTTCACCCGCAGCACAACTGGGGCAGAAGAGTAACCCGGGAAAGAGCTTTTCTGCGCATTTAAACCAATAAATTGAGAACGCGGTCCCCACCGTGGTGGTCTAGTGGCTAAGGTATTCCGCTGCTGACCCGCAGGTCGTGGGATCGAGTCCCGGCTGCGGCGGCTGCATTTTAGTTGCAGGCAAAAATGCTGAAGGCTCGTATGCTCAGGTTTGAGTGCACGTTAAAGAACCCCGGTGGTACAAATTTCCGGAACCCTCTATACGGCGTCTCTCATAATCATATGGTTGTTTTGAGACGTTAAACCCCACATATCAATCAAATGGGAATGCGGTTCGTTGACGCCGCTGAATACGCAGACCACTGGCGTTTCGCAATCATGGTCATCGACTGGAAAGGCGAAACGATAATATCGGCAAGTATTCGATGCGAGCACGTACAAGAAGCGGAGGAAGTAGCGGAGGCGCTCGCACTCACGAATACGACATGCTCTACTGTCTTCTGGGACTCGAGACAAGCGGTCAGAAACTTCGCAACTTCGCCAAAGGATGGATCTCGCAACGAGCGGGCAAAGTCGTGCGCAATGGGAAATTTCATCAGGAGGTCCAGCTTCAAACCAGACTCCCGCGGTTTCCGGCTTACATGGGAGAGGTATCGGATAAACAGCGCAACCTAAACGAGCCGGCACACACCAAATCGCGTGAACTCGTGAGCCGCACCGGCGATTGTCCTCTATGGGGAAACGCCGAAGACCGTTTGACGACCTGTAAAGAAATTACCGCGGCCTTCTACCAGGCCCGCCGGACTTTTCGTCCACCCAGAGAGAATCTGAACAGGATGCAGGCGGCGGCCCTACGACAGCTGCTGACGCAAACGTATCCCAACGCCAACTATACGCAAATGTGTATCCGATGAATATATGCAAAATATACCGCATTGACGTTGCCACGTTAACTCACATGCTCTGGGATTGTACCAAAAATCCGCGAGGTGCTAAACCCGGAACCCTACCGCCGCGATGGGCCGCTGGCTTGTGCATCCGCAGCCTCGACAACCAACTCTGGGCCATCCAGCAGGCCCGCGAGGTTGCGGTCAAGCAAGGCCTTGACGTCCCCACGCTGGTGACCTAATGCTCGGTCGGCGAAAGTTCTGTCGAACTACCAATAATGTTGATACCAAGGGGCCTTAATGTAAACCTTCTTGGTTGTTTCCAACCAAGGGGCTATCAGAAAAAGAAAGCAAGTGGGAATCAAGTGACTGGTATCTGACTTTTTGAAAAAAAAGCAGTTGTCAGGGTAAGTTGGAAGCCTGTGACGAAAAATTCGTAAACATGGGGTGTGCTGTAGCCTACGTTTTGACAAACGGACTGATAATTGGACTTGAACAATACGCTCCCGCACACCTCCTGCTTGCGAATGTTCCACCAAGTTTCTGACACTTAGTTTGTTCCGTAAAGTTTCTCGAGAAAGGTTCCTCATGTATAATTAAATCATACTTTATTTGTAATGAAAAATACCAATAAATGCGTTAAGCTGCCAGACGAATTGTTTGACGCCTTTGTCACCGGCACTTGCGTTGCAGTTTCAAAATGTTCTTGTATACCGATATTCCTTTTACAAATTATTGCGCACGAGTACACAGGAGTCGTCAAAAGTTGGTCGCTTTGCCATAGCGGCATTCGAACTTTTCACCACTCCTCTGCCTCTAGGCATGTAGGCAGAACTTTAAAAATTGAAGTATTTCTGTCCGTCATAAAGCTCTTCGAGCTAGTCTATCTGCGTATCTATCAATCAAGCCGCCTACGTCTGGGTGCTTTCCTGGTCGTCTCCTTAACTTGACACAAAAGTATAAGGTTTGCGTGGGAGGACATTAGAGTATGACGGACAAGACTGTCGGTTCATTGCATCAAATAGGTTAGATACTTTACGCGTACGTTAAGAAACCCTTTCCCGCAGTCACATGACACATACCACACGGAATGCGGGTATGAGCCCGCGTTCCGCGGGTCGTGGGTCGAGTATTAAACCAAGAAAGGCGATGAGAGAACATGAACATTCTTTACACGTTATTGAGCTTGTGTGGAAAAAAATACGAGGAAAGCGTCGGCAGTGATGTAGGGGAGGGCAAAAAATTGGAGGAACTGCAACACCGAAAATCGCCTGTAGAGCAGCAATCGCACCCATGCACAGTGCGTAACAGTCAGAAAAAAAATTGGCAGATCCCACGTACAGTGGGAATCGATGATATGCGAAGCACGAATGACAGAGGTTGTTAGGTCACTTTAAAGTCAGCACAACGTTACGATCGAGGTGGAGGTAAATGATGCCGTACACGGCTTCCGTTTCATGATTATAATGTTTGGATGTGTCGTTCACCTTCGTCATCTGTTCACGTCAAGTGATACCAAATTTACTATATGTGGAGCCAGCCAAATGGCCGCGAGCACGCTATGAGCGTGGTATGTTGTCATGAACTTACGTGACACGCTTGTCAGGATTATCCAGTTTGCACCAGCCATATTGGTACGAGGCAGTGGGCATGGCTCCGCCGTCGTAGACGCATCGATGAAGAAGAAGCGGATTCGGCGCGCGAGATACTAGCAGCCCTGGGGTGTCAAACCTACTTGTAAATATAGCAAATACACTCGTTTCTCTCTTCCATGTATTTGTAATCTCCATAACAATATATTTTGTCACCCATTGATGACACGTAACACCACACTTGGTATATGTGGAGCTAGCAAAACGGCCGCGAGCACGTCATGAAGGGCCCTGTATGCTCCAATGCAGCGTTGACGCGCTGCGCACGCTTGGCACAGCGACGCTATACCTTAGCAAAACGCGAGCACTCTTTAGTCTGACCCCAGGCACGACCGGCGCAGCTAGCGTCCGTCGGCCCGGCCTGACGGCAACCAGTGGGAAATGCGACATGCTGCATTTCGCGCCGATGCGTTACCCAGACAACACTGCGTATGGAGAGACAAAGAACGTGCTTGCGCGCGCCTGCGAGTATATGGCAGGACCGGTGCCTGGCGTGGCAACGCCGGCGTGACGCGACGAAATCAACGCTGGCGAGTACGCGCACCGCGTCTCGTCGAAATGTATCGGTTCCTTGACAATGGCATGTAGTCATGTTGTTACATGACACGCATCTCATGTTTATGATGATTGCATCAGTCACACCTTCGTCATCCATTCACGTACCATACAACCAAATTTGGTATGTGACGCTAGCGAAACGGCCGCGAGCGCATCATGAGTGTGGCATGTAGTCATGTTGTTACATGGCACGCATGTCATGATTTTCATGTGAGGGTCTGTCGCTTGTGTTCGCCATGCAGTCATGTCATATCACACCAGTTTTTCAACACGTCATGTGAAGGAAACCACCGCAAGAGCTGCAGGACCACGAAATGTAAATCATGACATTTATGGCATAAATGTAATGATTTTCATGTTATGTCTAGTCAAGTATGTTCTTCGTACAGTCATTTTACGCCATACTAAGTTTGGTATCGATACCATTATCGAAACGGCCAGGAGAGCTAAAAGTCGTAGGCGGCTACATAGATAGATAGATAGATAGATAGATAGATAGATAGATAGATAGATAGATAGATAGATACGCTCAAACTCGCCGAAGTTCGATAAGAAATGCTTCGCATTTAAAAAGGAAGCAACCCTTTTCAAGACAAAAGGAGGGGGGGAGTCAGGTAAAGCTTGGGAGGGCTTGTTTGATTCTTCTAGAAACGTTGGTTTGACTTGCTGCTCTTCTTTTTATCGCATTGTGCAATTGTTCCTTCTCACTGTTTCGTTTTTCTAACCGGGTATCTTACCTCCGTTGGCATGAGCGCCGCACTTCGGATTCTACACGCAACAATGTCAGTCATGTAGATCATATACAGGCAAGTATAAAACATACGTGAAATAACAAAAAGTTCTTGACAACTTTGACAAAAAAGATAGATGCAACGGGACAAGCAAATATGATCAGTGGCAGAACAATAAATGAAAAGACAATCCTTTATTGAGCATTACGCATACAAATACAACTGTCGCCGGCTCACCTTTTGAGGACGCATTTGTGTACAAAAAAAAAAGTGGCGTCATCGCGGATGACATACGCTAGCAATAAAATGTACATTAATTTAAGCCCACGGGATGGCCTTGTCTCCCATAGTTGAGCACCAAGTACTCTAAATCGTTCATCACTTTTTCTGTACACTCAAGGTCAGAGCAGCTTGTGGCTCTACTCCAGAAGCGCGTGTTGACTTGATCGACCCTGGCTTCGGTTGAGATTATCAGTTAACGGCAGTGCTCTCCCATAGCTGAGTACGAAGTACTCGAAGTCGTTCTTCACTTTTTAGGAGCGAAGCTCCATAAAGGCCAACTCCGGCGATATTTTTACCATGTTAGGATAATGGTGCTTTTATGTTCCTTAAATAATCTTCTCACACGCCCGATGACTGAAATGCCCCCAAAATTCAAACTAATTTTTAATTACCGAAAAACCGCAATATTGATACCGAAACCCAACTGAGTGCGCTTCTAAGTGGGAGGTAAAGATTTGCCGGACGCGGTCGGAACCATGGCCTCCGAGATATCGGGCGCGTGGCTGGTTTCTCTCCGGCCGTTTCAATTGCACGGAGAGCGCTTGTTTCCAGAGGGGAGCGTGGCCCGCTCTTGTCTGGCTGCCGCGCTGTTCTATCTATCTATCTATCTATCTATCTATCTATCTATCTATCTATCTATCTATCTATCTATCTATCTATCTATCTATCTATCTATCTATCTATCTATCTATCTATCTATCTATCTATCTATCTATCTATCTATCTATCTATCTATCTATCTATCTATCTATCTATCTATCTATCTATCTATCTATCTATCTATCTATCTGTCTATCTGTCTGTCTGTCTGTCTGTCTGTCTGTCTGTCTGTCTGTCTGTCTGTCTGTCTGTCTGTCTGTCTGTCTGTCTGTCTGTCTGTCTGTCTGTCTATCCGCGTACGACATTTAGCTCTCCTGGTCATTTCGATTATGGTATCGATACCAAACTTAGTATGGCATAAGATGACTGGATGAAGAATACACTTAAGAAGTCATAGCATGAAAATCATGAAATTTATGTCAATGTCATGATTAACATTTCGTGGTCCTGCAGTTCTTGCGGTGGTTTCGTTTCCATGACATGTTGCAAAACTGGTATGGCGTGGCATGACTGCATGGCGAACACAAGTGACAGTCCATAACATGAAAATTATAACATGCGTGTAATGCAAGAACATGACTACATGCCACGCTGATGATGTGCTCGCGGCCGTTTCGCTAGCGTCACACATACGAAATTTGGTATTACAGTACGTGAATGGATGACGAAGGTATGTGACTGGTGCAAACATGATAATCATCAGATGCGTGTCATGTAACAACACGACTACATGCCGTGCTCTTAATGCTCTGGCGGCCGTTTCGCTAGCTTCACTTATACCAAGTTTTGTATTACCGGACAAGAATGTATGACGAAGGTATCATGCTGATGCAAACATGATAAACATGAGATGCGTGTCATGTAACAACAAGGCTACATGCCACACTGATGATGCACTCGCGGCCGTTTCGCTAGCTTCACATATGCCGAATTCGGTATTACGTGACGGCAGTGGATGACGAACGTACGTGACTAGTGCAAACATGATAATCATGAGATACGTGTCATGTGAGGACAAGACTACATGCCTTAGTCAAGGCGCCAATACATTTCGACGTGACGTGGTGCACGTGCTCGCCGGCGTTCATTTCGTCGCGTCAGACTGGCGTTGATACGCCAGGCACCAATCCTGCCATTACGCGCACGCGCACGCTGTGCTGCGTTGCTTTGACGCATGCGCGTTGCAGCGCGCTGCAGCGCGTCCGGCGTCCCTCCGTCACGAAAATAGGAAGACGCAGTGTTGTCTGGGTAACTCATCTGCGCGAAATGCAGCATGTCGCATTTCGCGCTGGTTGCCGCCGGGCCACGCCGGCAGATGCTGGTCGCGTCTGGCGTAAGACTATAGAGTGCTCACGTTCTGCTAACGTAGCGTCGCTGTGCCCAGCGTGCGCGCGCGACAACGCTACATGAGAGTGTATTGGGCCTTTCATGATGTGCTCGCGGCCTTTTTGCTAGCTCCACTTATACCAAATGTGGTGTTACGTTTCATCAATGGATGACGAATTATATGACTGGTGCAAACATGATAACGCTGACACGCGTCTCATGTAAGTTCATGACAACTTACCACGCTCATAGCGTGCTCGCGGCCGTTTTGCTGGCTCCAAATATACTAAATTTGGTATCACTTGACGTGAATAGATGACGAAGGTGAACGACACATCCAAACATGATAATCATGACAGGGAAGTCATGTACGGCATCATTTACCTCCACCTCGTGACGTAGTGCTGATTTTCAAGCGACATATCAACATTTCTAATTCGTGCTTTGCATATCATCCGATTCCCACTGTACGTGGGGTCTGCCAATTTTTTTAGCATCTCTGTGTTTCTTTTATTTACCCGACAGCCTCGGCGAGAGACATTGGCAGCCAAGGTGGTGATTGTGGAACCATCTTTTTGCCAGAAAACGTAACATGGCACGTGATCTTCGCACGTGGTGGCCCCTAAACGAACGCCTCGCATGCTACCCAAGGCGACAAGTCAGCCTCGACAATGCTACGGCTGCAGAATAACGAACAAAAATTAATGGTTGAAACCGCTTGTTTCTGTGGTTATTAAACGGAGAAAAAGTGCAGAGGAGCATTGTATTAGTATGTTTATTAAAGGCGATAGTCTTTCTTGGAGACCTTCAACGCAAAAATTTTGGTCTGTCTGTCTTCACAGTGGTCTGTATGTTCACTCTTACAGGCATCGGGTGCTTGAAACGGCCAACCCCATCCGCAGCGACCACCAATGTTGCTCAATGTTGAGCGTTCATGCTTGTACAATTGTCAATTAAAAAGAAATTATTGCGCATGTCTGGGGCACCCTAACAACACGGATATATTCTGCATATGCATCTCTTACTAGAAAACGCACACATAAGCAATTTTAAGGACCGTAGCGCTTATCAAGCTGCGCTCACCATGCAACGCTTGCACGGAACGTGGAGTGTTTGCAACGGTTTGCTAAGACGAGATGGTTGGGGCACCTACCCGTCGCCTCGCGTTCTACAGCTTCTCACCTCTGAGACGGGCGCGCACGGCCACACGCTTTGTTTTATAAAAGAAGCTGCCAGATGGCGCTCACGTCTCACGTGTGACGTGACTTGATGCGCTCGTTCGCCTCCGCTGCACGCTCAAGGCGCTCTAACGCAGCGCCTCCGGAATACCATGTACCGATTTTCTTGCACAAAACATCAAATAAACGTTTTGTTCACTCTCTCCACATGCAAGACTATTGTCTTTCGATGACATTTGCAGAATACATGCATATATGGGGCAATTTTTTTATATTGTTGTTTTCATATTGACGTAAATGAACAAACAGTCCTTCCCCAAAGTTCAAAATTACGAGTTATATGAAGCCGAAAGAGCAAGCTAGGTACTTTAGTACTAATTAAACGCAGAAAACTATTCAGAACAAGGTACTTGCTGAAGTGCTGTGCCTGCAGACTCGTACAGCCACAGCCACCAACTGGCCGTGCTTTCTCTCATCTCAACCGCAATGTGCAACCGCATGTAACGTGAACGACTGTTAAACGTGAAGCTTGTCCCAAACTTGAATGCGACGCTCCACTCAATCTATGACGCAAAGAAAGCAAAGAAGTCTGATCAATGCGATGTGAGATATCTGTGTATGTTTCTATAACGCATGAGCAGAGTGCCTAATGTATGCTGGGGCACATCTTAGCTTAATTCCCCATTAGAGAAATTTCAGCTGAGGTTAAGGATAAGGCCTTTTGCTTCTTTCTTGGGTACGCAGGCGCTATGGAGAATTGGCCAGAAACAGGTGTGGCGGCACGTGAAAATTGGCCAATTAAAATAAAGTGAAGTAGACAAAAGAGTCCGTCATAAGTGGTGCTTTCTTTAAATGTAACAGTATATTTGAATGCGGCACCGCCATGGTGGTATACTGCTTGTGATGCTAGACGGTTGACCCGAACGAAGGTCACGGGGTCATATCCCGGCCACGGCAGCCGCCTTTTTTAATAAAGGCGACCCTTGCGCTTGGATTTAGGTGCATTTCGAAGAATCCCAGGTGGTCCTAATTTTCAGATCCCTTCCTTACGGCCTTCCTCATTTTCATAAAGTGGTTCTGGGAAGTTAAACCCGAATTTATAATATGAATATTTCAACGCGATGCTGTTTCGCCGCTAATATTGTTACATGTTTTATAACACGGACAACAAGTCGATTTTCGTCACATTTGTAGCATATGCATAGGGGAGTACATTTATGCATAGGGGATAGCATACGGGAGTACATTTTGTAGCATATGCGAGGAGGTACAGAATTTGCTAGAATGTGCAGTGACTCATGCACAACTGGAGGCATAGACGATGCGATGATCGATGATTGACGACTGTGTTCACTCCTATCAAATTGCATATTGAAACCAGAGTGGTCAGCGGTGGTGGTACAGCGGGTACGGTGCTCAGTTGCTGACCCAAAGGCCATTAGTTTGACCCCGTCCTCAGCGGTTGTATTTCAGTGAAGGTGCAGTGCTAGCGGCCCGTGTGGTGTGCGATTAAGGTGCACGTTAAGTAACACGAGTTCGTCGTAATATTTGGAGTCGTTCACTGCGGCGTACGTCGTTATTATATTGTGGTATTGGCACGTATAGTCCCAAGTATTACATTAAACCACAGCAGTACGGGCGGGAAAACGAATAGGGGGGGGGGGCAGCAGCGGCAGAACGTGTGTGTGTTGGAAGCGAGTGCAAAAAAAAATGGCAGCATATCCACGGAGTGAATGATGGAGAGTGGGGCGAAGCACTCGTCCGTCCATGCGTCCGTCTGTGTGACCGTCCATGCGTCTGTTCGTGCGCCCCGTCCCTGCGTTCGTTCATGCATCCGCCCCTGCATCCGTTCATGCGTCCATCCATGCATCTGTCTGTGTGTCCGTTCGTCCATTTATTCAACGCTGCAAGTCCCACCATCTCGCATCTTTTTATCATATATTCCCCATACAGAAGCACCGCCATTCAGTGGACATTCCAAGGACTAAACGAGAGGTGGCACACGCACACTTTCTTACGGATTGCGCTTTTGGCTCTACTTCCCACCTTCAACCACCTTGAGTTCATGGTATATACTAGTTCACTATATTCATGGCACTGCGGCCCAATGCTCGCCAAACCTTTCTAAAACCAAGGAGGTTACACCCAGCAAGTATAACGTAGCAACACTTTCTTGTCATATAGTGCTCAATGTACATGTCAATGGCTGCTAATGTGAAATGAGAGACAGGAGGATTCAGCTTTAATTTCTTACGGCTTGCGCTTCATATTTGCTTCCCCTCTTTAACCACCTCAAATTCATTCATGGTATATACTAGTTCATTGTATTCATGGCCTTGCGGCTCAACGCACGCTAAACCTTTCTAAAACTAAGGAGGTTGCACCCAGCGAGTATAATGTAGCAACCCATTCTTGTCCGATAGTGCTCAATGTACATGCCAATGGCTGCTAATGGGGATCACAGCGTGCGCGTTGACTTAAAGCCGAATGCTCCTGTCTCTCATTCCCCATTAGCAGCCATTGGTATGTACATTGAGCCCTATTTTTTATTGTTAAACAACGCGCAGAAGAAATCTCTCACCGGCCACGCCTTGGAGGTCAAATGTTAAAGCTATATCGGGTATGTGCCACTGGTGGTTACGTACTACGAGGGATGCACAAGCCACGCCATAAGGAGCTTCGCCCCTAAAAAAGAATGTGGTCAAGCGAAGATGTTTCGCGACTTGCAGCGTCTCAGATTGAGAAGAAACCAAGTAGATGAGTTGTTCTAAAATTCGGGTTCACAAAGCCCCAAGGAACCCAACCTTGATGACGACGACGACGATGACAACAACAACAACAACAACAACAACAACAACAACAACAACAACAACAACAACAACTTTTGGGCGCACTCTGTGTCCCGCGACAATGACCCCTTCGCGTTTTTTATGCTTCACCGCGTAACTTGTCAGGAATGCGACGCAGCGGACTTTTTCTATGCTTGCATATTTGATCAGCAAACACATCTAAAAACGGGGGTTGAATGTGACTGCTGATGGCACAGCTTATTGACAAGTTGTTGAGATCAGATTGGCGTGGCAGTTTATTTTGACCATTCTTTGCTATTGAGAAATAAAATGGACATATTTCAAGCTGCATGCCGTGGTAATTCACGACTCCCCCACTGTGTTTTTTCTCACATATCAAGTGGTCCCTTAACACTTCCATAATTCTTCAAGGGGTACCCAAACATCCATGGCTGAAAAAAACGGGATTAAATCGACTCTCTCAAGACATGCATGTACGAAGTACATGGGTAGTTCTTCAACGCACTAAACTTATTTGGCAACGTATATTGCAGCAAAGGTAACAGAGTAGTAGCGCGTTTTTGCCCCAAGTTCCATGGCGTGAGCATGAAAATCGGCGTTAATCGGCGCCAATATTTTATTCCAAGCGCCTTTTAAACTGTCTGGACAAACTTGAATAAATGCAATACGTGCCATAAGAATACTAACTAAAAGGCAATGAATAAAAATTGTCTGATTAGCCTATACATAAAGTCATCTCATCATATATACACGTATGGCACAATTGAAATTTTTATTATTATGCAGAAGCTTTATTTCCTGGAAACCACTTCTTTAAAAAAACATTAACACGCTTTCAAATGTCAGACCTCATATTTGATGTAGTGAATCGAGCTCCTTGGCAACGTAGAGTCGGCAAAGGAAGTTAAGCCTAACAAAAAAAAAAGAGAGCGTAACTTTGAAGACTACGGTTGTGCCGTCAACATCCATAAGTAAGTGACCTACATCATGAAGAACCCAGCACCGCGTTTTGTATGATGATTCACTTATTATTTTTGCTGATTTCCTGCGATGTTGTGCCCAACATAGTTTGGTCCAAAACTCAAGCTTTTCTAATTTTGTGAGCGCAAAAATGTCAATACTGCATATTCTTTTGTGTGTTTTAGTGTTGCTCGAGCATTGGCGCGGACTGAGGTGCGGTGTGTTAGACTACCAAGTTTGCCCAGACTTGAAGGTAGTTCGTGCATTGGTGCCCCATTCTTCTAGAGCCAAGCCCTTACTAGCACTTCGGATTTACCTGCTTTGTGCAGGCAGCCCGAAGAATGGGTGCTGTGCGTCTCGGAACGAGCCCGAGCTATACAGAGAAGCCTCCACGATTGCGCCAACCTCATGAAACATTGATGAAAGTGCGAGCGCCCTTGAAAACATCGCCTCCATCGGTGCCTAACCGTCAAATGGTCAGAGGTGCGGAGCAAAGGCGGATGGAGAGAGTGGGACGCAGCCCATTCAGGCGAGAAAGCAGGCATTCGACGCCGCGAAGTTGGCCTGCTTACGCAAATAGCTGGCATCGGCTGTTTTAATTCAATTAGGCCCACCGGTGGTGGTACGCGGGCGGGTTCCGCTGGAGCGCGTCGTGCGGAGAAGTGCGCATACAGTCCTCGCCGCTTTTGTCGAAGTGTAGGCACTCCGGGCGAAAGCCCTTAAATAGAATTATTCAGCGCCGTTGAGTCCGAGAACCGCCAGAGTGGTGGAACGTTTCTTCTGTATTGTTAGGCTGCTGCTGATGATCATAAAATCGACGTAGGTAAAGACCGGCTGAGGAGAATGTTAGGACTGGTTCTCAGGAGTCAGGGTAGCCGTCGTTGATACGTGCTCTGCATGGGCTGTACTATTAACCAAGCTAACGATCACCCATCATACACTTGTCCCTTGGCCTATCAAAATTGTCCTCTTATTCGCTAGTTTACAGATACCTTATATGCCCTGAAGAGGGCATCGACTGCTGTAATGGTAGCGTGATGTAACCAGGGTAACGTGAAGGTTTTTGCTTGAGCCGTAACACGAATAAAGAAAAAAAATGTTACTGCAAGATATTACAGCAGGTAACTGACACCGCCATTTCGAAGTACCGAGCTGGTGAAAGGCGAAGTTTGCAATCCCATGTCTTTGTAATCGGTGCATCGCACGCAGGGTTGATGAACCGATAACGCATATCGACGAGCAGAGGCCACTAACGTTCCAGCGACGTCGTTATCACGTTTACATGGGTTAACCGTCACGTGATTGTGGTGCCTTCACGTCATTAAAATTAGAATACGAGTATACTCGAAGAAGCTGCGTACACGACGCTTTATGCATGAGTCTTCAATACTGCGTCTGAAAATATTTAATTTGTATTAACCTTCATACCTGCCTCGGCACGCGTGGCAGTTATGTGGTCGTTCCGATTATCATCACTTTTATTCGTCCGTTTTGGTGGCAACGTGCTCGAGTTTCGGCTAGGGGCGTGTTAGATTATCTGACGCACTTTGATCACTGATTGTGCTTTGGACACTGTTACCTAGGAAAGTAGTATCGGCAGTATGAGTCCATTCTTGACGCGAGCATATATAAACTAGTGGGCGTGTAGCGTACACTTGTGTGGCACATTCAGGCTGTCCCAACTTAATCAGGGAAGAGAAAGCGGAAGGAGAGACAGATATAGAAGCAAATGCTAGTAGCTTACTTGTATGATAGCTTCCAGCTGGCTATATATGTACTTTCGATCAGGCTATCGACTAACAGGAAAGCGACATTTGTGTGTTGTCGCTCACATAGGCGTCATCCTATCTACGACGCACGAGAACACATCACGTGTTTTTGCTGACGTATATACTTTACAGTGATGACAACGCGATGACGTTTTGTGCGTTATGTTGTACTTGATATGAATGTGAGTTGATTGGTGAACAAATGTGTATTTCTGGAAAAAGTTTTTTTTTTCAGTTTAGACGCTGCATTCGTCTACTTCGCGAGTTGGCAACCACACAAGCACACCTGTAAGTGCGATTTTTCTTCCTAAGTCCTTGGTGGTGCGTGATGTATGATAACAAGTGGAGACAAAAGCAGAGCAAACTGTAAGCCACAAAATGGCCAGCGATCAAGTGCAGCTGGTGCCGCAAGCGACCACCAACCACGGGTGAGCATTGGAACCCGGCTGCGCATTCTACTCGGGGAACGCGTCGTTTGGAGCGGCAACAGCAGCGGAGCCTTAGTTGCGCGAAAAGTCATAGACCAACTGTTTCCCCGTCTAAAAGCGCGACTTTGTGCTTCGCTGTCTTCTCTTCAGCCGATATTATCGTTTGTTCTCAGATTGTGCCCATCGCTCTACGCTTCTTCTTTCTTGTTGCTGATGATGCCTTTCCTGTTCAGTGACTGAAAAGCAAGAAAAAAAAACAAGGCTGCATTTCTTTTGTTTCGCAAAACAAAACACACTACGGAGCCCTGAAAATGTGTCGGGTTGAAAGAAGCGAAGTGACAAAGATGTGGACAAATGATCACGGTTCAGACGTTGTCTTTCCGAACCATGTGAGCGTTAGCGGGAGAGGAGAAATATGATGAATTCACTGGAAGATCATCGTAACGTTGCTATTCCGGCGTATATAAAATAAATAAATAATAAAACATGTGGTGCTTGATAGCAAATCACTGTTCGTCAATAATAGCTAAACGAGTGCTTGCGTCTGCCTGTCCACCACTTAGCATACAGCTTAGAATTCTCGAATCATAGCATTTTAAACTCCTTTATCAGCATTTAAAATTTTTTTCTTAGTGCTACCAACACCGAAATCGTAGATTCTTGCCTGCGATGGGAGCATAAACAGCACCCGGCCGAAAGCACGTATTACTGTATATCATCAACGATAGAAAATGTGTCAACCCAGAAGTGAGACTTCATTCGTATTAACGGGATATTCTCTTCCGCAGTCCCATTCTGAGCATTCGGGCCCCCTTCGTAGTCTTGTTTTGCTTACAAATGGCCTAAACATCTCGTTTGCGAAAGAAATATACGATAGCGCCTCGCCCGGCCATAACGACTTTTCGCGTGTGCTGGACGAGGCACAAATGTTCGAAAATGACTTCAAAATGCTTATCGCCCATATTTTTCAGACATCCCACGCTTCCTGTACTTTCTGCTTACAACGGCAGAAGAAAAAAAAGATAAAAAATAAGTTTTCCTTCCTTCGTTGCTTGCTGTCATGCGGCGTCTGCCTGAAAAAATACTTTGCGAACAGGCGGAAAGAAAAATATATTTTCTATCGTTATTGTCCACAGCGTCTAAGATGCAATGCAAAGGCGAGCAAGTGGGGGTGAAGCCGCCGCCATTGCACAAAGCTGACACGTCGATCAAAAAATAAAATAAAAGCGAAGACAAACTTTTTCGTGGACGCAGCTGGTGGGAACTGCTTCTGCGGTTTCTAGGGCCATCCAGGGCTCCTGCGGGTCATGTGACCTCCGAGGCTATGCTGGAAAAAACGGCCGGTTCCACATTCCGGTGCTTGAAAGTCTTGTGTGCATTGCGGAGCTCGAAGTTTGGCGCGCCAAAAAAACTTGAGAATGCCGAGCTTGTGCTGGAGCCAAGTTCCTGCTTTGCTTCGACGTGGGCAAGCTCTTTTTTTGTTCTCATATTTGAGCAACAACTTTGTGTAAGAGACGCACTGGCCTTACTAGCCTTGCTTTGAAAATTGCTTAAAGTTGAAAGTTTGAAAGACTGCGGTTAACATTTTCTCGCGCGGTGTGAGTGAAAGTGCCTGAGGTTGCCACTATGTGCTACTCTGAAAGCGAAAAGTGAGGGGAAAAGCGTTCCGCACGACGGGGAACAATTGGCGCTCCATGGACTGACGCATTGCAGAATAATTCTAATTGGACGACCAGGAATCGCACCATGACTTTCTTTACTGGGGAGTATCAGCGACGAGCAAGTGTCTTCGGTTCACTATTAGCCAGGCCCTAGACAAAGTGCTAGCTACATCTAGGGAATTAGGAAAAGGGCTCTAGTGGCCTTAGCACTTTCTGCAGGACTTAATTCAGAGATCGAGTTCAAGAAGGCGGAAATACAGTTTGAAGTGGGAACTGCCCCCACAAACCACGATCCTCTTTTCTGGAGCACACTCCTGTGGACGGATCATTTATTAAGCAATGCTTCGTAAATTGCACAACGGCTACCTGCCTACTCAGCATTCCACTTAAGTTATTGTGACCTCTTCGCAGACGTTCTTTTTCTCGTATTTCAAACAATCTAGTTTTGGAGTGGGCAGTTTTCTAGAAATACCATGCGTGAGTGAAATGTGGCAATGATCACGAGTTCTTCAACGAAAGTATTGTAGGCATTCATGAAGCACATCTACTTTCTTCAGACCTGTTCCTCATCATGAGTGGTCGTCATGTTCATCTACTGTGGGGGTTGTGGTCGCTTCATCGTGTCTTCTGGGCCAAATAAAGGTTGCCTTCCACTGTTGCATCACAAGTGGGGGAGTCTGCTCTGCGATCTTCCGTCCGTCTCCCGCCCGCTCTACCTCCTGGAGCTCCGCTCAGGTCGTCGTTTGTGCCAGGTGTCTGGTAACATGCCCAGGACGAGCCAACCGGTGCTTTGCGTTCCTCCACGGCCCCGGCTACCGCGGCCTATCCATCGTGGATTATCACCACGCACCAGCGTGAGCTGCCCACGTTCGCCGGACTTCGAGGGTGAAGATGTGTTAGGATTGGTTGGACCAGTTCAATCGAGCGAGTTCCACTAACAACTGGATGATCATACCAAGCTTCGCCGTGTTTCTTTTTATTCTGACAGGCGTAGCGAAAACATGGTTTTTCAATTCATGAAGCGGACATCATGGACTGGACACGTTTCAAGCAACAGCTTTCGCCAAATTTTCGGCACCCGGTGGTTCATTCAGCTCTCGCGAAGAAGACACTGGATGCTCGCAAGCAACAATGCAATGAGTCTTGCACCTCATACATAGAGGATGTGCTTGCTCTCTGTCACCGTTTCACCAACGTCCATGTCTGAATCAGAGAGAGTTCGTCATCTATTGAAAGGGATCGGTACGGTCCTGTTAAATGCCTTGGTCATACAAAACGCGACCACAGTCGCTGACGTTGTTGCCACGTGCCAACGCCTAGAGGAACTTGAGTGCCAATGGTTACCGCCGGACAGCGCTGAAAACACCACCACGACTGATTCCTCATTGCGTGCATTGATCCGGGTAATTATACGGGAAGAGCTGCAATCTTTCGGCCTCTCAATGACACCGAGTCCACCTCCCCTTTCAAACACTGTTTTTTGCGCGACGTTATCAAAGAGGAGTTGGCGTCCATGACCGGGCCAGTGTATGTAGACTCGCTTCCAGTACCCTCGACTCCAGCCGACGTACGCCACATGTCCTCGCTGGTTCACTACCCGTCGTACACCGATTCCCGCAACACTCGACGTCTTGTCCCACTGGCTTCGATAACTCCGAGTGCGCCTAGCCAAGCCATTTCGCCCACCATGGCGGCCACCTCATCCGATCTGTTATTACTGCGGCTTTGGGGCTACATTGCACGCTTCTGTCGGAAGCGTCAGCAGGACGGCGTCGTAGATTCGACCCCTACGGACGGGATGATGGGACAAGGCGGGTCCGATTCCAACATCGTCCTTATGATCCGCTGCATGACGTTGCTCCCGTCTCCAACTGCGACATCTGAGCCAACCCCTTCTTACCGCTGTACCAGACGCCGCTCTCTATCACCCCTCATACGCTCAACGTCTCCTTTGCGATCTGTTTCGCAATTCACGAACCAATGCCCGGAAACTAACCTCTGAAGCTTTTGGAGGAAAAGCTGCATTGAGCTAAAAGACAAAAATTCCTCTTGTGCGTCCATATAATACGATATCTGTTTCAATAGAAGGTGTGTACGTTGACGCTTTAATAGACACTGGTGCTTGTTTGTGATTGATCATTCCTTGTGCTCACGTCTGAGAAAAGTCACCACCCCTTATGATGGACCTACACTGCTCGCTGCTCAAGGGGACGCCATTAAACCTGCCGCTATGTGCACCGCTCGTGCTTTCATAGCTGGCCTTCTCCATTTTGTGCAAGTTGCCATAATGAGTTCGTGTGCCCACCAGCTTATATTAGATTAGGCTGGTAACGCTTACATCTGCTGTCAAGAAAATGCTGTTGAGAAAATGTGTCGAGAAAATGGTGGCAATATGATGGAAACTTACTATGCCCTCTATGCGGATGACAAGTCCGTTCGCTTGCTCGTTGCGGAAGATACCGAGCTACCACCTGGTCATCGGCGAATAGTTACCATCGCTTCTAACGTGATCGATTCTGGGAACGAGTTTGTCCAACCATCTGCATGCTGTCTCGCAAGAGGTATAGCCCTTGCTTCAACGCCAAGTGCGGTTCCACAATGGCTTAGGACTTCTCTACGCTACAAATCGGGCGTCTGGGAATATTCTCATTCCTAAAGGCACCACAATGGCTTGGGTTACCGAATCCCTACCTGTCTCTGTTGTCCCGCTTCTGCCGGCGTGTTCTGACCTTCCTTCTATTGGACGTTCATCAAGCGTTTCTGTTCTTGATGCGACTATTAGTACAGAGCTGACCTCTTCACAGACAGATGAGTTGATTGCCTTGCTACAAAAGCAGAGGAGATTGTTTGATGCCCATTCCTCATCTCTGCAACAGACGTCTATTATCACGCATCGTATCCAGACCGATGACAATTCTATCGTACGCCGTCGACCATATCGCGTCTCTTCGTCCGAGCGTGAGGTCATTGAAGAAAATGTAGCCGATATGCTGAAACGGAACATTACTGTTCCTCCGCGAGTCGGACATTCTTTACTCCTGTCCGAGTCCTTGATCCCCTGTTGTTTTAGTAGGAAAAAAAGATGGCTACGTGCGATTTTGCGTGGGACTACAGAGCACTTAATAGGATTACCCACAAGCATGTTTACCCAATGCCGTGCATACACGATGCTTTGGATTCACTGCAAAGTGCCGAATACTTATCAAGCGTAGACTTGCGTTCGGGTTACTGGCAAATTACCCATGCACGAGGATGACAAAAAAAGACAGCGTTTTAAACACCAGATGGGCTGTACAAATTCAACGTCATGCCAATTCGGCCTTTGCAATGCTTCAGCAACATTCAATCGAACTATCGACACAGTTTCACGAGGCTTGAAATGGAAGATTTACTTGTGCTATTTAGACGATATTGTTATTTTCTCGTCAACCTTCCCTCAGCACTTGCAACGACTGGACGAAGTTTTCACGTGCCTTGCAAACGCAGGCCTTCAGCTGAACACCAAGAAGTACCGTTTTCGGGCAAGACAATCAAAGTGTTAGGCCACATCGTAAGCAAGGACAGCATTCGTATCGATCCAGACAAGATTCCCGCTGCCCAACACTTCCCGCGTCCTGAAAAAGCCGAAGATTTGCGCAGTTTCCTCGGCCTCGCTTCTTGTTTTTGCCGATTCATTCGAGACTTCGCCTCAATAGCTTCACCATTGCACAAGTTGCTCGGATCAGGCGTTGCCTTTGTGTGGTCTCCTGATTGTGAAGCGGCGTTTGCCGAACTGAAGTGTGCGCTCACATCCGAACCAGTCCTCAGCCATTTCGACAAAACCGTGCTTACGCTCCTGCATACAGGCGCTAGTGGTCAAGGCATTGGTGGAATTCTCCTACAGCGAGACAAATATTCATGTGAGAAGGTCGTAGCATACGTGAGCCGTGCACTGACCCCTGCCGAAAGAAATTATACCATCACCGAACAGAAGTGCCTGGCGGTCATATGGTCAATACAAAAGTTTCGACCTTATCTCCATGGTCGCCACTTTACTGCAGCATTTCCTGTTTTCGCACCGAGTGCTTCGTTTACGCAACGACGTGGTTACGGACCATCACGCCTTGTGCTGGCTCTCGACAATCAAGAACTTGTCCGGCCGCTTGGTCGCTGGATTCTTCGCTTACAAGAATACGACTTCACTATTACATACAAGTCGGAAAACAAACATCAAGACGCCGACGCACTTTCGCGTTGCCCGCTCTCTTCGGAGCCAAAAAACCCGCCACTTCCGCACTCGAGGAGCTTTCGGCCGTCTCTTCCCTACATGTTTCGTCCTTAGCTACAGTGGACCCAACTTCTCCAAGCGAGTGTGGTTTGTTCTTATCCCACCAACGTGCTGACTCTTACTGTCGCCGCATCATGGACTGTCTTGACGGGACTTGCCGGGACTTGCCGGCCCCCTAACGCCTGTCTTCGCCGACAGCTGACGCAATTCAAGCTCAATAACCACGTCCTGTACCGTCGTATCTATCACCCTGATGGTCAACGCAGAATGCCTGTCCTACCGTGCTCTCTTCGGGCTCAAGTCCTCAAGACATACCACGACGACATGTCTGATGGACACATGGGCTTCGACAAAACGTACGACCGCATAAGATGTCACCACTACTGGCCGGGCTTGTCCACCAGTGTCGCGAAGTACGTTGCCTCATGCACCCTTTGTCAGCGTCGCAAGCTACGTACATCAACTCGAAGTGGACAATTGCAACCGCTCCCGTGTCCCCTGCAACTATTCGAGGTAGTTGGCATTGACCTGTATGGTCCGCTTCCTATGACTCTCATGGGCAATCGATGGATAGTTACAGCTGTCGACCACATGACCCTCTACGCCCGCATGACCCGCTACGTGGTGGTGGTGGTGGTACCACTCGTGTATTATTATTATTATTATATTAGTATTATTATTATTATTATTATTATTATTATTATTATTATTACTTATTATTTATTGTACCAAATGCATGATATGAATGGGGGAATGATGTGGTGGTGGTGGTGGTGATACCACTCGTGTACCACCACCACAACCACCACCACCACCACCACCACATCATTCCCCCTATTCATATCATGCTTTTGGGATATCAATAATAATAATAATAATAATAATAATAATAATAATAATAATAATAATAATAATATAATAATACTAATAATAATAATACTAATAATAATAATAATAATAATAATAAAATGTTAGCAGCAGCAGCACAGCAGTAGTAATAGTAGTAGTAGTAGTAGTAGTAGAAGTCGTAGTAGTAGTTGTTGTTGTTGTGGTTGTTCTTGTATTTTGTTGACCCTTGTCACGCGCTGATTGAAAACGACGAACGCGAAAAGGACAAGAAGGACACAGACGAGTGCGAACTAACAACTGTTGTTTGGTCGAAACATGACAAGTATATACATGGTGAAAGAAACGGGGAGAAAATTAAAATGTGGGCCCCGCGCATTGCACATGACAGGAGAGCAACCATGTGCGTAAAATCGTTCAATCTGGCCTTGTCAGCTATTTAATTTCCATGTAAAAAAGAAACTTCATCGTCGGTCAAGTGTATCGATGGCGCACTGACATATATCTTCGCCAAGCTTGTACATCGTAAAAGCTTCAATAATTTCTCATTCTCTCGTGTCTTTAAATCTCGTGCCTTTACATAATTTGTTATGTTTTCGCAAAATAAACAGTTCGTGCTCGTGTGTCATTCCGGTTGTTTTTCGTGTTGAATCAGCGTATCGCCAATGTTAAATATGCACAACAAACAAGCCCCTACTCTGGCCCTTCTAATTACTATTTCGAAATACGGCACACACTACCTATTAAGTCGATATGTATTAATCGATAGAGGAAGCTTATTTCAAGTCCTGAGGAAACGTGACTAGCGCGCAGTGGACTTCTCCCACTTTGGACGGGCAGGCTAAGCCTGACCGCCCGCGTCGTTGGCTCTCTGTAAGGCCCAAAGCCAGTCTCCCTTGTTGGGGTTTCTGCGTCGACATGTGGTTAGGAAGTAAATAGCTGAAACGTTCAAGACTGGCCTGTAGTGGGTTTTTAAAACTTTTATTACAAGTGTCGAAGTCTCTTTTCGTATGTCCTAGCTTACTCAAAGAAATGTGTGCGCTTTGAAGGCCTTAGGAACGGCAATTTGTAAACAAAAAGGCTGGAACTGAAACAGCAGCCCACTTCCAGTCCCTGCATGCCACTGAAGAGGTCTGCTAAGTGTACCATCCCTATCGACAATGACCAACACGCACAACGCGAACGGAAGCACGGGCAACCGCAACGCGAACGAAAATAAGCAGGGACAGTCAACCATTGGAGGTTTTCTAATCGATAGGCCTTCTCCCGCCACGCGAAAAGAGGCATCCCCCCCATAAGAGAGAGCGAACTAAATTTCCTCGTTGCGGGAAGCGTTCTTTCTCGGGCGAGGAATTAAGCCGTCCCTGCCGACGATGAGCCTCTTATTGAGCGGCGGCGCGATTTCGAGGCACTCGAGCGCGAACTCGCGCGGCTGGAACTGAGGACCCGCGAGTGTCCGCGACTTTCCAATGCCGGCTTCTCCGCGAGAGGGCACCACGTGCTGTGACGTCACGCGCCGCCCGCCAGACCGCGTGTCCTCGCGCGGGCTCTCAAAAGGAGCCGCTTGAGCTCGTGAGGCCGAGGAGTAACACCGGGTCCGATGAGGATGCGGTCGCACCCTTCGATTTGTCTTGCCCACTCTCCGTGGCCATGAGACAACGTGCCGAAACGTCCCCATCTGCAGCACAGCTCCCGGCCGACTTATGTCATGTTGCGCCCAGTAGTGACATTGACGCGAGTGGGGTGTGCAGTGTACCACTGGTAACTTTGTAAGTTAGCACGATGAACGTCGCGCATTGTCGACACGGATACATCGATGATGGAAGGCGCTGCCCGAATTGTGAGTATTCGGACGGGGCACCGGCCTTGGCTCGCACATCGCCCGCTGAGGACACGTAGACACAGTGCCAACCCACCGACATAGCTGGCGATGAGGTGCCGCGTGTGGTCCGAGCTCCTGGTCCTGCTGTTCTTGCTGCATGGTAAGTCTTCTGCGAAACGACGCTCACTTTGGTTCTTGTTGCGTAGTGTTCGCGGATGAAAAGATCGGTCACACCCTATATAACCGTTGCTTGGCCAGCTGGCACACGACAAGGCTGAAAACGGCCCTAGACACGACGAATATTGTCGTAGAACTGTCCGTGTGCGTGTGTCTCTGTATCTGTCACTCTGCCACACGATGACGGAGGCGTGCTAATTTAGTGAGTAGATGTGCAACTCGAACTCTGCTCGTGTACCTAAATAATAACGACTCTTTGGGCTTAATCAGTGGCGCATTGTCAATGGTCGTCGTATTTGCACGCTCGCAGCAGCATTCACTTTAAGTAGGTGGCTCAGTGTGCATTGCAGTTAGACGGA
>WOVY01003894.1:0-10506 GCA_013436015.1 Rhipicephalus annulatus | reverse complement strand
CAATACAGACAGAGCTTTCTCTTATAAAACAAAAAGTCTTTAGCTGAGGAGGGCAAATAAGTCATTGGCACACAATAAGTGCAAAAAAAAAAAGCTGCGATACGATGCTGTCAGCGGGCTTAGGACAAGGGGAGACGCTCCTCGAAGAGCACTTTTTTTTTGTTATTCAACTTAGAGCTTCAGAAATTGGACCACTGATGCAGTTTTTCCTCCTGATTCCAAATCTGTAATCAGTTTTACATAAGTGCAATAGTTTGGGAGTTGTGTTTCAAGTAATGGTGAAACTTGATAAGTTTTCCGGGAACTTTCGCGCATACTAAATGTTCATGCAGAGAGTTGTTCAATGGCTCCTTTTTGCTCCCTATAGCCATAGAGTGCCGATATCTAGCTAGAAATTGTGCTCCAACTTTGAAACTATGAAAAAACATCTGTGTAGCAAGTACCCTTTTTTTTCCACTCGACCACCATAAATTTATTAATAGATATTTACAGCTGATAGGTTGTGCTGATCAAGTAGATATCGGCACCCTACGCACTCTCCTCAATGTGTGTGCCAAATTTCGTCGTCGTATGACCATTCTAAGTGCCCGAAACACTTCCCGCAAAAATGCAAATTGGCCAAAATTGCGAAATGAGAAAAACGCGTTTTGAAAGTTTGAAAGTCGTATTTACAAAAATGAAAAACGCAGTAGCACGAAACTTGTGCTGAAACACATACACACATGTCCAGAGGGAATATCAGTTGTCTAAAACTCTCCAGCACCGTAGGTTTTCCCTTCCCGGCTGGTGCGGCAGGACTCTTCCACCCGGGCCCTCTTGGCTGCACTGCGACGGTGTGCCCTCGCCTCAGCGGTCTGACGCACATTCATCTTGTGCATGCGCATGCTGTCTCGGCGGTCGCTGAGGGTAACCAGGGCCTCCGAAGGAAGCACCCCAAGCTCTTCCAGCACCTTTTCAAAGCTCGCGTGGCCCCGGTTGAACCACAGGACTGCAATGGCTGTGGCTGTTTCCACAGCAGTCCGGGAAGCAAACCGGGTCTTTGGACACAGCAGCCATATTTTGCTGTTCAGGGACTCGGCCGCGTTCTGTGTCTTGCCGTGGAGGCACCGGGCAAGGCTTCGCATCTGTGAGACGCTTGTAGATTGGGAGGACTGCCAAACCCTGGGCCTTGGTCAGGAGGGGGGTGTGGCACGGTGCAGGCTGGCCCTGCGCCTCAGCACGTCGGTGCTTGCACCACGAGTCTGGCCTGCAGGACGAGAACTTGTGAACTTCCAGCACCGTCTGTTGAGCACGAGTGCAAACATGAGGCCCATATGGCAGGTACATCTTGTGGACCTTTCCCGATTGTTCACAATGGCCACCTGAAAGTACAGTTTGAAGCTTCTGGATGGTGGTCTCCTTCAGCTTCTCCCCTCGTGGAAGTGGCGTTGGCAGCTTCGCAGGCCGGTTGCCCAGACGTTTCGCCACGTGGTTGGTGCACTCCTCTTTTTCAATTGGAGTGTCAGGGGTACACGTTGGCATCACAGACCCCGTTGTAGGCCTTGCTGTCTCCCTCGCTTAGGAAGATGGTGTGAACCGCAGGGGTGTCTCATAGTCCCACAGTCCTCTGCCAAATGCGCACTGCAGCTTCGGCCTCCATGGCATGCGAAGAACAGTCGCAATTCTTCTCACAAACGGGATGATGAAACGCCTGCCATGTTTCTTCATCGCCTCCAATGTCGTTATGCAAACTGCACGCCAGGCAGAAGTTGGAAAGCAACTTCATAGTCCAGGCACAAACCAGTGGTCCAAGGACACTACAGTTCCCACACCATTGTGGCTTTTGTGGCCTCTTTTTTGCCATGTGCCGTCAAAACATGACTGGCACGTCACTGTTACCAGCCACCTCTTTGGTGACGCTGCGTGCCCTTTTGCATGTTTTCACAGACAGCCTTCACTGCCGCACTGTGAATCTTTTTGCCGATAGCATGGAAGGTCTTATGGTGCATAGGGTTTGGCAATTCCAACTACTGCACAAAATCGTGAAAGTTGCTCATGCCGATACCGACGGCACGCGCTGCAAGCACCACTTTCAGGTTCACGGCAAAGGCGTCACGCGAACTCCCGCTGTCGTAGCTTCTGCTTGCACCGCGGCCGCCATCTGACGCGACCCCGCTTCGACGAGTACGCGGACGAAAGGATGCTCCGAGCACTCCGCATTCTCGCAGTGTAGCTCCAGAAACGCCGAAGGCCTTTCCGCTTTTTATTCGGTGCCCGAACTGCGAGTTTACTCTCGTGACAAACGGGGCATGCCGCGCCTGCGACGACGGCCGTCAATGCACCCAACTCGCACAGCACTACGCTTTCGGCACGATCGGCATTCGGCCTGACGTCGTTTTTCGAATAACGCGATCTTTTTCTGCGATGCACTCACAAAATTCACTGCAGCGTTGATCTCGTCGTCGCAGTTGCATGGTCGACGTTGCCGTGGTCGATGTTAGGCCTACCGGCCGCTGGCCCGTCGCGGACATTTTCGTTTGGCGGTGGCTTTCTTGTACGTCCTCCGCCGCTTCCCTCTGAACTTGTTCTTACTTCTGTATTTCCGATGGTCGGCAACGGCCTTTTCTGGCTTGCCACTGCACGAAAACAGCGAAAAATAACTCCGGAAAACAGTGAAGCGAACTACGGCAAGAAAACACGGGTGCTGTCCATGACCTACTACACTCCTGACCTGCCCAGAGAGCACCTCTTCCAGCGCCCACGTTCTAGTTCATACCTTCTGCCGCTAGGGCCGTAACCTACGAGCGGCGTGGCGCTAGGCAGCACCTGCTCGCTGACGTCATCTTCAACTCTTTGTGGTCAAATTTTGACCAACAAAGCACTCGTAGTGCGTATTTATGATCCAAAATTTAGAATTATTCAGAAATAATAATACTAAAAGACATTCAGAATTTTTTTGCAATAAATGCACGCGACCACGCATAGGCTGCCCTACATCGTGTAAATCTACGGGTTCCCACGTTTGTCAACCAGTGTGCTATAAATTACTCAAGCGCTCTGAACACCTTTGCTTAACCAGCAATGTATGGGAAGAAATAGTCACATATATGCCGCCAGTTCACTGCAGAATGCAGGCATTCTTATACCAGCGCCTACAAACAACCGTAAGAAACAGACGAACAGGTTATAGGTAGCGCCACCTACGGCGAGCGATTGAACGAGAGCGGGGACACGCGCTCCCATAGGAACCCGCTATCTGAACAGGTCAGGAGTGTAGTAGGTCATGGTGCTGTCAGCCAATGGCGGCCCTGCGTTAGTGGCGCGCGGTTTGAAACGGCGGGGAAAAGACTGTTTTTGTTTGCTTTTTTTTTTAGATTTTTCGTGAACGTACGAGACTCAAGAACCGGGATCGTGGAGAGTAAGGACAACTCTACACGAGCCAGCGGCCGCAATATGGCGGACAGCTCTCTTCGCGGCCCCGCGAGCACGCGAACAGCAGCCCGTTTTGTGTAAATTTCGTGATGCCGCGCGTCACTGCCGCTCACTGACTTCTGATGCTTATTCGCTGTGATATTTCAGATGTCAAAATATAATGTATAAAGATGATAAAGCAACAAAAACAGAAAAGGTGAAATTTTGGAAAAAAAACGGACTTTTCGACCCGCGTCTCCCCTTAGACAACACAGGCAAAAATGCAGTTAGACTGAAGAAGGGAAACCCATAGCAAAGTTACCATACTCCTGAGTTCTTGCTTTGCGTGCAAATGAAGCTAGCGTGAAGTTGAACACTAGATCAAAGCCACCACAATCGAAATCTGGAAGTCCATGCTTTAGGAATAATACAAAGTACTGAGAAGCATGCAAGAGCATTCCTGTGAAGGCAATATAAAAAAAGACTGAAAGCTCTGTGGCCCTGAACAAGGACAACACCACACAACCATCGAAGAGCCGTCTCGGACACACCAGCAGTTCTGGCCAACACTAAAAAGTCACAAAAACCATACCTTTAATGCCTTTTTTACAAGAGAACTTCAAAAGAATGTGCATACACCAATGCCAGAAGTATCGATGGAAGCTATTACTCATATTCAGCTCTTCATTGAAACACTGACAGAAGATACTTGTACCTAGATGCTTAATTACTTTGGTACAACTCAAGAGCGTCGACGCCAAGTGGCAAAAAAATTATGATGGAAGACTACAATGTGATCAAATGCACACGTCAACCACCAACCAAGGTCCTATGCTAGAGTGAATATCGCAAAAGTCTTGAACGCCTAATGTCACTGGCTCATACTCAGCGTTCTCAATCAAAATCTTGACCTCCCACACAGCATATTATTTCAACAACCTGCCACCTTTCATCATGTCATGAAACAAGCTCGAGTATACACAAACCCCTCCTCACCGTTAGGTAGTTAGATAGCTCCACTAGTGCGTTCACTCTCGGAACACATAGACCAGGGCCGTAACTAGACGGGTAGTGAGGAGGTTCTGAGCCCCTGAAGTATTCTCATGCTCTGACTTTTCGTCAACAATAGCTTAATCTGGGCAAGTTGGTTCATCGTGGTTGTGTTCTAGTAACAGTGAGAGAAGCTGAGGAAGAGACCAAAAAGGACAGAAAGAGTGCTGGACTGCCAACTAAATTTTATTGAAGGTACTACGCCCACTTTTTTACAGAGTACAAGAACAGTACTCATGCACAACGACACATGTGAGACCATGATAATATAATCTTAACTGAGAAAAAGAATACTCTCTCTCCGAAAGGATGAAGTGAAGGTATACTGATGCACTGATCCATGGCCTTCCTACAAGAAAATGCTTTCACAGTCTCTCTTTCATTTCTTGTTCTTGCTTTTTTCGAAAACAGTGGTTTTATGAAACATAGAACTGCACTAACATTCTTTACATGTATGGCCATGCGACTACCATAGCCATTCTTAACATTTTAAGCATGCTGTCTTGCTCAAACATTGGGGCATTGCCCAGTTTGTCTTATGTTTACGTTTCCACGTGTCATAGTATCTCATACACAACATTATATTGGCATTCAGTATACCTATTCTCGTGACGAATGGTGAAATAATAGCTATTCCTGTTGCTTTTTAGTACACACAACTTTGAAACTTGCAAGGGATGGCAAAATAAACAAGATAAAATCATATCGGCTCGCTATTTTCTTTATATTGTTGAAACACTTTATGTACGTATGGTATAGCATGCAAAGATCTTTGGTCATTCTGTTTTTATTTTGGTCCTGTTTTGTTTAACTTGACTTTCTTGCAGGAAGGTTAGCACAGGGTGTGATGGTGCTGTTGGGATATCCAGCATCCTTTAGTCTTTTAATCTGGTTTTTAAGGCTTACCTCATCCTTGTGCTCACATGACTTCTGAAGGGTGGCCTCAATGCACGTGGTGGCAATTCCCTCTGAGTAAATTGTGTAAATGTGTAATTATGTGTTATGATGTACTAAAAAAGATTGTCCCAAGGAATCAGAATAAGTGACAGTAGTCAAAGTTTTTGTCACTGCCTTTATACAAATACCAGTTTATTTGTTGCCTCCTGCAGTATTTTAGGGCCTCTTATATAGATAGGATGTTTTTCTCACTTTAATACATTTTTGTATGGATGATGCCATATGCTCAGGAGGTAGAATGTCGTTATGTTCTTTCTGATAACTTCTAGCTTCTGAGCAAAGATAATGTTTCAGAAAAATGAAAAAAGGCTAGCATAATATTAAGACATGGGAAGAAAGCAGAGTTTATCAAAAATAATGCATTAGTTGGGAATGAGAAAAAAAGATGGGATGACAGGTCAGTAATGTCAATTAATTTAATATTATGACACATGAAATGTAGCAGAGGGTGGCAGGTGATTAGTTCCAATGAGGATCGAGAAATTATCAGCCATAATATTGAAATTGGCTCATACAGGTCAGGGAACATTGATTGGGCTTCCACCCTGCAGTGGACATAATATAGGCTTAACGTAACAATGAGCAAAGCCTGTGAAATTAATGCTCCATGAAATGAGCAGTACTGCACAGATTGCTGTGCTAGACTTCCCATTTTGCATGTTTTTACCAGCTTATCCTGCTCGCTGTTCAGACGCAAAGCTTCACCAGAAAAACAATGTTATACTTGTGAGGGATAATTCCAGTGAATCCAGTGTTTTATCTACACCTTTCCTTGCTTAAGTCCTCCTCCCAAACTATACGATTTTTCTTGGAAATGTTCTGCTTACAGCACACCAACCGATCAAGTGAAACAACTTTATTGGGGTCCTGCAGGACGCGCCCTAGTATGCAATCACCCATTTCACTTCACGTTACAACATACTGGTGGTAAAAATATTCTCTGGCAGGGGTACAGAAGTGCATGCACTGAGCTAGCTTGTGCAGCGCGGTCTATTCCAGAAAGCTGAACCTATGTTTGGTACAGAATTTTGTGAACCACACGATGCTTGCACAGATTAAATGGGCCACACATAGCATCTTCTGAGCTTTTTTTATGAAATGATCTCCCATTATCTGAAAAATTTATTTGTTTTTTTGTTTACTTCATAGTTCCCAGTGAAATATTTCTCTTGTTCCTCTCATTGAATAATGGCATTTGGTGTGACTAAGGTGTTCCTAATGCCTCACTATGAGATCAGAAAAACGATTCTCCTTGAAATTGCTTCACAAGCATTCCTAAGATATTGAATGACAATGCTTGCACATGTACAAACATTTGCTAGTTTTATTGAGGGTTGATGATAAAGGGAATCAGTTGGTGCATCAAGCCGGACAGAGATTAACTGGCCCTGGGGCCGTTTAGTTATATATCTTGCAGCTTGTTCCAGGTAGACAGGGCTTCATTCTGTAGAAATGGTAACTCATCACACTGGTTCCCCAGCATGAAGAACATAACTTGATGCTAACACTGACTCAGATGTTCTGAAATGTCATAGAGGGTACATGAAGGCTGGGTACATGAAGGTTGCAGTTATACTAACTGTACAGTCAGCATGCTTGTGTGATATGTGCATAGCTGCATCAAAGCCACGTGTGATAATTGCTGAACAGCTGAAAATCTCAATGGCAGCATATCTTAAGAAGGCTGTCATCCTTTTCTGCCAGTTTCCAATATCATACTTCCCTTTTCATGCATCTTCTTTCAATATATCTGGGGTTTTAATTCCCAAACCACGATATATTAATGAGAAGCAAATTTTGAACATCTGGTGTTTCTTTAACATCTTCACTTGTTTTGCAGCGCAACACCAGAAACACAGGACAGGGAAGGAGCAAAAGAGAAAGAAAAGACGGCGCCGACTCTAAAAAATACGGCACTGAACATCAATGACACGCACATGTCGTGATGTAAGCTGCCCAAAAGAGTGGCCTCCCGGGAGAATAGTGAAAATTGGGAATAGGATCTACCAGTAAGGGCTTTGCTGTGCAATTCACAAACAGTGAAAAAAGATCCACCAGGGGTGAACCACAGGTACATGGGTGCACTCTGGTGGAGAGAGAGCAGAGTAAAACAGATGTGCCAGACAGGAGATTATAAATGGTTTTGTCTGGAGCTGGTGCCAGACCGAGCTCTGATTAAGCGTAAGGGGGTAATTGAGCGCCAGGCCAATCTGATCCCATTCCTGTGATTGGGGTGCAATGTGATGACAGGTGCGAATTCCATTTTCTTTTTTTTCCATGGGTTTATGGAATAAGTTTTCAGGGATCAGATTAAAAAGACCTCCGACATACATAATACGTGCCTTATTCTTGGGCGTAGTTATGCCTAGCCACCAGATTGGGAGAAAAAGGAATGTTTCCCGAAAATGTGCGATAAAGTGTTTGGTTGCTACGCCTTGACGGAAGTATTGATAGGAGCTTTGGAAATCGGTACGCCATTTCTGTAATCGTTAAATATGCAACTGCATGTTGCCACTCGCTAGGGATAGCGTGACACTCCCAGCCATTTCGGGTAGCCCGGTTTTAATCTACATGAAGATGTTAATGAGCCCGTTCTCCATCACAGCAGTAAGCTGTGGCCATTCCTTCAACTAGGCCTACTGCAGTGCCAACTTAAACGTCTGCATAAATTTAGCGCTAGTACCGTACATAATAATCAGCACGTGCCTTGGTTCACTTCGATGGTGTTGTGAATTCATCTTGCGTGACAATGGTTTAAGTTGCATGCGTGCCTTAATCATTATTGCAATAGAAGATCATGATTTATCGTCACGCATAGGTGTTGCTTAGCTCGGTCCTCAGTGTTCGAAGCAGGTTCCGCCTTGTGAGTGCATGAGAGAGGCACAAGAGTTGATTTCTGCTCTGTGTGTTCGATAATTCCCTAGCCTGTATTATACAGGAAGCGGATAGTGCTGGTGTGCGTCAGCTGCCTCGGTGCGCTCTCAACCGCCTGCCTGGTAAGACTGATAGCTCATTCTATCAGCGCCTTGTCGTACTCCCTCCTCACACTGCGACATGTCCTCCACTTGGAGGACATGATGAAGGAACAAGATGATACGAAGCCCAAAACCGCAATGTTTGCAAGCCACAACCCGAGCAAACAATTCAACAGTGAGGCCAGAAAATCTACCTGACTAGGCCTGGAGCAACAAGCCAGAGAGCATATTCTTGGCTGGATAGATGGATGGATGTGGCCGTACCCTTTAGATCGGGGGCGGCTAACGTCACCTAGCCGTAATGCTTAGTGAACTAACCACTAGATTTTTTTTTTCCCTTTAAATAGTAAAGTTGGAAGTACTTTGAAGTGAAGGGTTTAATTTTCAATCGTGCCTTTACTTTAGCCACCAATCAGATAACCTCCTTCTTGTTAAGTCTACCCGCTTAAAGTCTATTTTGCCCTCCCTGTCCCTAAACACCAGTGCTTTGAAAAAACTCTGCGCCATCATCTTGATTGACTATAAGGTGAAGCCTTTTACAGAGCATTGTCAAGTGTTCGGCAGTTTTTTCTTTCTCTTCGCACGCACTGCATATTGTGTCTACCTTTCATATTTGGCCCGATATGTCTTGGTTTGCAATACTCCCGTCCTGGCCTCAAACAGTAGAGAACTACCCTGAGTATTATCATAGATTCTTCTTGGCAATTCCTGCTTAAAAGTTCGATAGATCTCTAGTGCGGACTTCTTAATCATGCCAATTCTCCACATGTCAGTCTCCGTTTCCTGCAGTTCTTTTTAACCGATAGTTCTTTCTGGTTTGGCCACTGCTGTTTTCTAGTATTTACCAGTCAATTTCCTGGTTCGCTTCCTCCATTTTGTATTGACATTCTTCATGTACAAGTAGCTGAAAACCTTCATAGCCCAACGCTCCTCCCCCATTTCTCTCAATCGCTTCTCAAATTTTATCTTGCTGCTAGCTTCCCTGCCATCAAATGATGTCCATCCCATATCACCTTGTACTCCCTGATTTTGGTGTATTCCCGTGAGCTCCTAAAGCAAGCCTACATATTCACGTTGCTTAATTTCTAATCTTGCTTGAACTTCTGACCTCATGCAACAAACCGCGTTGCCGAACGTCAGCCCAGGAACCATGACCCCTTTCCATATTCCTCTCACAAATTATACCTATTGTAATTCCACAGTGCCCTATTTTTCATCACTGCTGCATTCCTGTTATCTTTAGTCGTCACGCATATTTCGTGTTCCCTCAGGTACTCGGTCCCATTGCTTATCCATACGCCCAGTTATTTGTATTTATCTGTTATCTCTAGCGTGACTTCCTGTATTCTAAGCTCACTACCTTTGTTATCATTAAAAATCATGACTACTGATTTTTCCTAACTGAATCTAAAATCTAACCTATCTCCCTCATTACCGCAGATGTCCATCAACCTCTGCAAATCTTCCTTGTTGTCGGCCATTAGCACTATATCTCTGCGTAGATTAATGCTGGTAGTGCCTGATCAATGAGTTTTCCTTGTTTGACTAAAGAGAGGTTGAAGCCAAGTCCCCTTGCCTCTAATTTGGCCTCTAATCCTTGTAGGTACATCATGAATAAGAAGGGTGACAGTGGGCACGCCTGCCTAAGTCCACGTTTCACCACTGTGGGCTTGGATACCTGTTTTCCCACTTTTTAACTACCTTGTTAGTTTATAGATTTCCTTTAAACGATTAGTGACTCCATCTTTTACACCAGTGTGTCTAGTATCCCCACAAGTCCTCTTGAACCACGCTATTGTACGCTCCCTTGAATTTCTGCAGGCCGGGTAGGAAGCTTCACAGCGCAGCGCCTGATCTTGTGAAATGGCGCAGCCATGCAGGCAGGCATTCAATTCCCTCCCTATTTTTTGTATACTACTGTCCTTGTGTACATCGTAGAACCATAACAGTAATGATAGCAAACAGATCATTGATTCGGGTAGGCTTGGTGTTTTTATTTAAAATGGAACAACGAGGAAGCTGCTGAAGCTCGTGCCTGTATACAGATGCTTATATGGAGATGAAAACTTTAACGAAAAAAAAAAACGTAATGATAAAAAGTAGGCTCATAACAAACAACATTTCTCTGAGGGTG
>WOVY01003893.1:0-161820 GCA_013436015.1 Rhipicephalus annulatus | reverse complement strand
TTCGCAGAACGCAATAATCTGCGTATTTTGAATACCTTCTACCGAAAACGAGAAAACCGCAAGTGGACATGGAGGAGCCCTAATGGCGTAAATAAGAACGAAATAGACTTTATAATGACTGCACACCCAGGAGTCGTGCAGGATGTGGAAGTGGTTGGCAAGGTAAGATGCAGTGACCATAGAATGGTACGGGCTCGAATCCGCCTAGACTTGAAGAAGGAACGACAGAAACTGATACGCAAGAAGCCAATCAATGAGCTAGCACTGAGAGGGAAAGTACAGGAATTCAGAGTGTCACTGCAGAACAGGTACTCTGCTCTTAGAGAGGAAACCAACCTTAGCGTAGATACAATGAATGATAATCTGACGAGTATCATCACGGAGTGTGCAGTGGAAGTTGGAGGCAGGGTAGCTAGACAGGACACCGGCAAGCTTTCCCAGGAAACGAAGAACCTAATTAAGAAGCGTCAAATCATGAAAGTGTCAAGTACAACAGACAAAATAGAACTGGCAGAGCTTTCGAAGTTGATTAATAGACGTAAAGTATGCGATGTAAGAAGGTATAACATGGAGAGAATTGAGCACGCTCTGAAAAACGGAGGAAGCGTCAAAGCAGTGAAGAGGAAACTTGGGATAGGCAAAAGGCGGATGTATGCACTAAGGGACAAAGAAGGCAAATAACTACCAATATGGATAGGATAGTTAAAATAGCGGAGGAGTTTTACAGAGATCTGTACAGTAGCCGAGACAACCACGACCTTAATACTATAAGAACTAGCAGTAACCCAGACGACACCCCACCGGTAATGATAGAAGAAGTCAGAAAAGCTTTGGAGAGCATGCACAGAGGCAAAGCTGCTGGTGAGGATCAGGTAACATCAGATCTGCTGAAAGATGGAGGACAGATTGTGTTAGAAAAACTAGCCACTCTATTTACGAGGTGTCTCCTGACGGGAAAAGTACCAGAGTCTTGGAAGAACGCTAACATCATCTTAATACATAAGAAAGGAGATGACAAGGACTTGAAGAATTACAGGCCGATCAGCTTGCTCTCTGTAGTATACAAGCTATTTACAAAGGTAATTGCTAGCAGAGTAAAGAAAACATTAGAATTCAATCAACCAAAGGAACAAGCAGGATTTAGAACAGGCTACTCAACAATTGACCACATTCATACTATCAATCAGGTAATAGAGAAATGCTCAGAGTATAACCAACCACTATACATAGCCTTCATAGATTACGAGAAGGCGTTTGATTCAGTAGAAATATCAGCCGTCATGCAGACACTGCGGAATCAGGGCGTAGATGAAAATATATAAACATTCTGGAAGAAATCTACAGGGGATCAACTGCTACCATAGTGGCTTCATAAAGAAAGCACAGAATACCGATAAAGAAGGGTGTAAGGCAGGGGGACACAATCTCCCCAATGCTATTCACTGCGTGGCTTACAGGACGTTTCAGAAGCCTATAATGGGAACAGTTAGGGATAAGAGTTAATGGAGAGTACCTCAGTAACCTGCGCTTCGCCGATGACATTGCATTGCTGAGTAACTCAGGGACGAATTGCCAACTCATGATTACGGAGTTAGACAAGGAGAGCAGAAAGGTGGGTCTTAAAATTAATCTGCAGAAAACGAACGTAATGTACAACAACCTCGGAAAGGAGCATCGCTTTGCGATAGGTAATAGTGCACTTGAAGTTGTAAAAGACTATGTCTACTTAGGGCAGGTAATAACCGCAGAGCCTAACCACGAGTTTGAAGTAACTAGAAGAATAAGAACGGGGTGGAGCAAATTCGGCAGGCACTCTCAAATTATGACAAGTAGATTGCCACTGTCCCCTCAAGAGGAAGGTATATACAGCTGTATCTTGCCGGTACTTAGCTACGGAGCAGAAACCTGGAGACCTCACAAAGAGGGTTCAACTTAAATTGAGGACGACGCAGCGAGCAATGGAAAGAAAAATGGTAGGTTGTAACCTTAAGAGACAAGAAGAGAGCAGAGTGTATTAGGGAACAAACCGGGGTTAAGGAAATCAAGAAGAAGAAATGGACATGGGCAGGGCATGTAGCACGTAGACAGGATAACCGCTGGTCATTAAGGGTCACCAACTGGATTCCCAGAGAAGGGAAGCGGGGTAGGGGGAGACAGAAGGTTAGGGTGGGCAGATGAGATTAAGAAGTTTGCGGGTATAAATTGGGCAACAGCAAGCACAGGACCGGGTTAACTGGCGGAACATGGGAGAGGCCTTTGTCCTGCAGTGGACGTAGACAGGCTGATGATGATGATGATGATGATGATGTTGCTTCACATAGGTGAATTTATGCGCCGCTGGGACTGAATTGTATGACCGCTGTCTTTCAGCGGAGTTTTATTTCACCGCTGTCAACCGTTGAACCCGCTCACATGCCCTTGCCAATGCTTGCTTTTTTGTGGATACCGAATTAAAATCATGTACAAGTAGCTTTGCTCTCTGCGTTCTGTCCGATATTGGTAAAAAATGTTATTCGTCAAGTGAGCGTTCTTGACGGCAAGTTTACGTTGCATTACCGATGGCGATGGCTACTGCCACAATGAGGTTCATTCCTAGAGAGTGCTTCATCTTGATGGCTTGTAAGAAGAAAAATGCACAACGTTCAAAAACAAAAAGGAATTTCTTCAAATTACTTGTATGTTACATTGTTCAAAATTACCTTGCTTTCTTATTCTGAACAGAGTTGCAGGCCTTGCGCACAAGCTCAGGCCAACATCTCTGCGTAACTGCAATGAATTTTTCCTGTGTGTCTTTTTTACTCAGAGACACGATATGGACAAATCGCTCTAAAATTTCTGCCAATCTCTTTCTCTCCATAATATTACTGTCAATAAACATGTTTGCTACTTCAGTATTCTACAGTATTCTACAAGGGCCATGGAGGCCTGACCAAAATATTTCGGCAACTGAGTCACAAGGATGCTGGCGTGTGCTTTCTTATTTCATTCCCAAGGTATATCACAGATGCTATGTTGTTATGCCACCTCACAATTTCGATTTGATAGCTTTGTATAAGATGAAGACAGCTTTGACTTATAGAGAGTTCAGTAAAGCAACTACAGAATAATTTTGAACGTACGAGGCAAAGTACCATATTACTGCTTTTATATACATCAGGACCCTCATTATTTGAGAATAAAACTTCTGCGCAACTATTAATTGCTCGACGTAAAGATATCTGTATTTGCAGTACAGGAATAAACTTTCATAGATCAGTACGTGACATCACTAGACAGTCAGTTACCCAATATTTTAATTCAGGTCAAATATTCACTTCACTTGCTAATCGTCTGGTCACAATGGCGAGCTTTTTGCCATTTAGAGCGGGTGAACTTGTGCCCATCGAATGTCACTTTGATGGCACGCTGCTACAGGAGAAAGGTAAGCACACTTTTGAATTGATGGTGATGCTGAAGGGCGCTCAAGTAGCAAAAAACTATTTCTTATTTGAGGCAATGTTCCTAATAACGCATTACAGCTATAGGCGCGTTTTAAAATAAACTTTACGTAAAAATTCAGTGCCCGAAGCCAGTGTGCCGCGTGTCCTGGTCATACCTCTCGGGATTTTGGCTGTAAATGGCCTAAATCAATGATAACATTGTAGCTTTATTCACACAAAATGATTTCATTCTGGGACCTACCAAGACTTCAGGGATGTATTTCCGTCATTGAAAGGGCGTAAGAAGATACTGTAAGAAGGCTGTCACTGGGAGTCGAACTCATCACCTCTGGATCCACTCCATCATATACCCAGCACGCTATCTACCGCGGCTTCGTTCCATGCTGTGTATGCTTTAAATACGCGCCTTTTATCAATACCACTGTCCCCTCACAGAATGACCGTGACATCCACGATTAGTTTTTTTCAGCGCGTCGCTTCTAGGCGTCGGTCCCATGCAGTGCCTTCGGTGCCTTTCAAGTAGTAAAAGGGTCTCACCGTAAACGCCTTAACACACCTACAGGTTGTGACCTTAAGGCGCCAGTACAATTCATGGTTACCCGGGTCGCGTGCGCACCGGCATTCGTTTCGTCATGTCACGCCGCCGATGCCACGCTAGGCGCCGATCTGCCTGCCATATACTCGCAGGCACGCGCCCCACTGCATTGCATTGACGTTTGCGCGTTTGGGTCCGTCCGGCGTCCCTCCGTCACGAAGACATGCAGGTGCAGTGAATTCTTGGTACCATCGTCGTCACGAAACAATGCAAACAGATTACCGCGCTGGTTGCCGCTGGGTTGTCCTGACGGACGCTGTTCAGGCTGGTCGCGCTCGTCGCCCCTGGCGTCAGACAATAGAAGGCTTGCGTTTTGCTAGTGCAGTATCACTGCGCCCAGCGTATGCGCGCGTCAACCTTACGTCAAAGTGTATTGGGCCCTTTACCCCAAGCGTCAGCGTCACTCATAACATCCAGCTGTACCAAAACTATGCTCGGCGGCAACTTTATTTCGCACTGAAGAGAAAGCTACCGAGCAAAATCACTTCCATTATACTGCCAGTGAAGGTAGTTTTAAAGGAGTTCCGTATTTGCAAGCTGAAATATGAATGTTCCTCCATCATTTTCTAGGTAATGCAATATGAGACAGGTCGGATTTCATGCCTGTGAGATATACGTATTTATTTTATTTGAACTGTAGTGATCTTGCAATTTTGAAAACGTGAAAACGTTCCGCTTCTTACATGCACCTGAAATGCTATGGGGCGATTGCGTCTACATGAAACGCTGATAGTGTGCTCCCGTCGCCTTCTCCAGCGTCACGATACGCGCGTCCAAACGGACTACTTCACCTAGTGCTACATGCGCAGAAGCTTTGCCTCCGTAGCTTTCCTTTCAGTGCCAAGAAAAGTTGTCGGTGAGTGTATACATATTGCTATGCGGCGCCTGGATGTAACTCAGCGCATTCTACGTACCCTCAATCTGCGAAACGTCCTGATCAGCCAATGGGAATACACGACGCACGTCCCGTTACCCTCTGGTCGCGTCCTGCTGTTCTGTAACTCTCACATGGCGTGACTAGGTGATATTAGCCTAAGTTTGGCGTCTGATCAGTAACGCTCTTCTGCCCCGCCACGGTGGTCTAGTGGCTAAGGTACTCGGCTGCTGACCCGCAGGTCGCGGGTTCGAATCCCGGCTGTGGCGGCTGCATTTCCGATGGAGGCGGAAATGTTGTAGGCCCGTGTACTCAGATTTGGGTGCACGTTAAAGAACCCCAGGTGGTCAAAATTTCCGGAGCCCTCCACTACGGCGTCTCTCATAATCAAATAGTGGTTTTGAGACGTTAAACCCCACAAATCAATCAATCAGTAACGCTCTTCTGGCCGTCGCACCGCTTTCTAACGTTCCACTTTTACCGCTCATTACTACAGCTACCACAAGCGTGTGTGACCACAAGGCTTAGTCGTCGGGGTGGAGACGTATGAGTAAGTGTCACATGCGTGCATCCACATTGAAAAACATTGCGAAAACTCAGCTACATCAGTGTACTGTTAATAATAATCTGCTTTCGTAAAAACACGTTTTGTATTCGTGCTGTACCAACTCCTATAAAAAGAAACTACTTGGACCATGGCCTGAGATGCATCTTCAGAAAAAGGCAATAATCTTCCTGACAGACTTTTTAGTGGAGACCGGACTGGACAAGCGCCTATGACTGACAGCCAGAAATGAGTATTATGTAAAGTGTGGTCATGTATATACTGGCATTAGAGTACTAAGGTGTGCGTGAAAGTAGTTTATGACTGAGTGAACTGCGTGAAAAAAACTGTGTATTGACAGGTTATTTGAACTGGTTTCAGTGTGCTATTATGTTTTTTTTTTTCTCCTTTTCCGTATTGTTAATTTTTGGGTACCGTTCTGTATTATTATTTTATTTTTTGCTGCAGAACTCTGTGATATGGAGTAGCCGAGGCAATAGGCTCCTCAACCTCTCCACAGCAAAACAGTTAAAACAACAACAACAACAACAACAACTCCTATAAGTAATCAACCATGTTTTAATTGTACGTTTTCATGCGTAAACTTTTCTTGAGAATGACAACTTTACTTAAAAGTTGTGGATCATCTCTCTGAAGGGAACAATGATGGGAAGCGAAAAAGCAGTGGTACAAATGGCGTTGGCCTGGTTGGAAAGGCCGTCGAGGCGTGCTTTGGAAGAACGTTTTGAAGCAAGACTCGGTGTACTCTTCACTTGAGTAACCGTTTCTTTGAGACGCAAAGACACCGTAGGTGGGCTGGGTTTTGAGCAAGTTTTGTCACAGATAAACGAGCCGAAGGGGTGTTTGCACTCGACGTGCGGTTGAGCACTGCGGGCGGTGGAGTGGGTTTAGTGAGAGTGAAGTATGTTGCGAACAGGTCTAGGAAACAGGGTAATGTAAGAGGAAGAGATAAAAAAGACGCTATTTTCTGCCTGTCTTCTTCACGCAGGCACGGCTCAGCGCCAGGGCGGAGGAAACGGCAGCTGCGGGTGCTGCAGCGAGGGTGGTGCGGGTGAGGAAGAGGGTGAGGTCCGCGCACATCGGCAATGAAATTGTGCAAGGGGAGCGTGACTGTGACGAGAGGCAGTGCCGTGACCTTCTTGGCACAGCTCCAACACCTGCGGCAAAGAGAATGCGCTACGGCACGTTCACACGGACCCACGTATGTACGATCGGCGTAACCTATAAACTTGGCTTCGGTTAACATGGTATAACTGTTTGTTATGCTGATCGGATAACTTGTTTGTTCTCGAGTTCCTGCTACCGAGGCTAGACACTTCGTCGTATTCAAGTAAGCTTTGCTAATGCGGTGGCCGGCAAGTGCCTTTTTCAGCCGTTGTCTTCAAACAACGTCACTTACCAGCGTGCAAATGACTAGCGGTGAAGTGCACTAACTCAAAGTGCAATAGGTTTGTGGTGTGACAGGGTAAAAAAGGGAACTCGCTGATGAAAAAAAGGGAATAGGGAATTGGTAACTGTAATAAAAATTACGACAGATTGCAGCGACACATCAAATGGTTGAAATTCAGCCAGGGGTAACTCACCAGAACGTGGATCACGAAGCCTTGGTTCGAAGGCAAATGTCAGATTAACTGCAAGCCCGTATGTATAATCCTTTTATACACTGCGAAAAAGACCTGGTACGTACTGTTTGTGCAGCTTCAGAAAGTTCAATGACCTGTAATCTGACAGGCAATATTCAGAGCAGACGGATTTTGCTTCACTTCTGACGTACGAGATGATAGCGCAGTCCACAATAATGTGTAGAAGAGATAAAAATTTAATTACTTTGCTTCTCAAGTATTACCGTTAGAAGATATTTGAAAATGCAGCTTGCCAGCCTGCAATGTCATGCTCGCATCTAGCTGACATGCATTCGTTAAGTACCGCATTACCTCGAGTATAAGGCGAGTTTTATTTTTAGTTTGTCGATACTTCGAGCGGACGTTGTTGAAACAACCGAAACCGAAATACTATTTTTGTCTCCGCGCTACCATCGAGTAAATGCCACAGCAGTAAACCACTATAGCCTAAAAGCGTACTACGTTTTGTATTGACATTGTGTATTGAATTTTCGCTGTGGGCAGTGCGAACGTTGACGAAATACTAAAGGGAACGGACGCAGACAAGCGCTCTCCATAGCCAAATTGTGTTTCATAGAAATCTCGCCCAGGTATCAGCTTTGAATATTGTAGGTAATTGTTGCTATCAATGATATATTCTATCCTACGCAAGATCATGCTTCTGATAGGCAGCCAGCTAAGAAAGAACAATCGGTGAAGCTTCATAATCTTAGAACATGCCGTCCTTCTACTGATTTTACCATTCTGCTTTAATCGCTCGCTCGCCTCCCAATAATGACGTGCTATTTGGTATGTATCTTAAAAAATATTAGAAATATTATACTGAAAAACTGGCGGTAAAACAATACAATTAGAATTATTGATAAAATGACACTACTAGGGAAAAAACCTGAAGGCCTGCGCAGAAGGCGTAGACCAGTTACCATGTAAGCTGACGAAGCGACAATCATAAAGCCCGCTGGATGCACCCTTACGGCTACTGCGAATTCGTTTGGAGGACGTCCACTACGCAATAAACAATACCATTGAATGAAGCAGCGAAGAACCCCTTAGGAGCACTTAAGAAGAAGAAATATTATACTGAAAAACTGGCGGTAAAACAATACAATTAGAATTTTTGATAAAATGACACTACTAGGGAAAAAACCTGAAGGCCTGCGCAGAAGGCGTAGACCAGTTACCATGTAAACTGTCGAAGCGACAATCATAAAGCCCGCTGGATACACCCTTACGGCTACTGCGAATTCGTTTGGAGGACGTCCACTACGCAATAAACAATACCATTGAATGAAGCAGCGAAGAACCCCTTAGGAGCACTTAAGAAGAAGGACAAGAAGAAAAGCATGGAAAGTTTGTTGCGAAGAATCGCAACGGAATCGCAACGGAAACGACAAGGCAATGTTGGTGAGTTCGCCTCCTGCATCAGGAGGCGAACTTACCAACATTGCGTTTTTGATTCCGTATCCTGACATATCTAACATATTCATACATGTCTAAACTTTTATAGCTATTTGTTCAGATGATCAGAATATGTATTTATCAACGACCAAGAAAATTTGTTTTGCTCATTGATAAGGTTTTCATACACTGATAGTTATATTTTTTTCAGAAGCAATCAGGCAGAATAAACGTGAAAACAGGAGGTGTACAGCAGCAAACGTGCCAAATGAAAATGTTGATTGATTGATTGATATGTGGGGTTTAACGTCCCAAAACCACTATATGATTATGAGAGACGCCGTAGTGGAGGGCTCCGGAAATTTAGACCACCTGGGGTTCTTTAACGTGCACCCAAATCTGAGCACACGGGCCTACAACATTTCCGCCTCCATCGGAAATGCAGCCGCCGCAAATGAAAATGTTATCATAGAATAAGATGATATAATCTCATATAGGCCTAAATTTATATAACAAAGAGTCTTAAACAGCCGCTTGCAAGATTATCTTGCCGACGTGGAAACAACTAATGTAACAGGAACTGATACTTCTTTGATAGACGAAAAGGCAGGAGTGGGTATTTGCTCTCCTTCAATTAACTGGTTGTTTTCAGTGTTGCTACAAGACTTCACACTAATTTTTGAAGCTGAACTTTTGGCAATTGTTCAAGCACGGCGAAAACTAACTTTTAACATCCTTACTACTATAGTAAATGCAGAGTGCCTGTCCGCATGTACGTCGCTTACCGCTTTATCTAAAAGATATGCCTTAAAGACAATTTTTTACGCTAATTGCTCCACAGCTGAAGCTTCTAAAATTGTTATGGGTACCTGGGCATTGCGGATTAGAGGTGAATAAAATGGCGGACTCGTTAACTCAAGCGGCAATAAATGCGCAAATACTTTCTGTTTTTTCGGTACTGGCCAGTATAACGGCGATCAGATATAAAAACGATTCAGTCAGGGCTGATGCCACAGAATTAGCAACACCATGGACTGAATTTAGACATTTAAAATATTGATGCAAACCCTTCTGGTGTCATACTAGACAACTGGAAGTCACGCGAACTATAATAAGATGTCGTGTGCCCTCTATAGATCTATATTCACACAGGCCTACCCTTCACCATTTAGAATATACTGTCCTTCGGTGCTTCGGTTCTGGGCGACAACCAAAACTTCGCCTTTGATGCCGTTTGCAGTTATGTTTATGAAACAAAACAAATGCAACTCTAAATACCTATTTGTACATTTGTTATGAGAGTATAATCAAGAAAATTCTAAACATCAGTTTGGAACGCGCTCGAAATTACTGCCATTTCAATTCAAGACTCTTCTGTCTGGTCGGAATGGCAAAAAACTATTGCTGTCCTCTTTCTGTGTTCAAGTTTGTTTTATCTGATTCTTATGAACTCACAATCTTCCCATTGTTAGGATTCTGTATCACCTGAAAAGCCTTGAATTTCATATCGTCCATTCTCGGCCGATCCTCCTGAATGGGCAATAGCAATAGCGAAGGCATCATCATCACACGCACACGCTGGGGAATCGGCAGAGAACTAGGTAGTTCTAACGAAAACTTTTATTTTGCTGGTTTAAGCTTCTAAACTATGAGAGTGATGTGATAGGCGTATTTTCAAAGCTGCTGTGGTTGATGGAAATTAGGATGGTGAATAATTCCGCCTGAGCTATTTAGGAATTGTGTGAGGATTAACACCACCTACTTGTTGCCAAATCCTCATGGTGCGACGCCAGGCACGCATAGGCTCATATGCCATACAATATTACACTATTAACGCACAACGTCGTTATGAATGACACTTGTACAAAGTCTTTATATAAAAGAAGCTGTAGGGCTTACAAGCACGGATTATAGGCATATTTCTAAAAACAGTGAGCTATCTGGTGGTTCATCACTTCATCTGGCAATACCTAAATAAAGAGCGTAATTGTGTGATCAGCGAGAATTCACCTTTGATTCGCACTCATTCAATAGCTGATTGCATCACCCATGAAATGTGTGATGTAATCACTTTCAGAACAATGCACATAGCAGCATTATTTCGTTAAATGAAAGTTTTAATTAGGCGTTTGCAACAGCTTGCGGAGGCAAGGTACCGCTGAGAATGGCTAGCATTCGTCTTAAACAAAGCTTCTGCAGGCTTCTAGCTAGATATGTGTAACAAGTACCTGCAGAAGCGTAGTCTCTCGGCAGTGGACCCGAATACCTACGAGATAAAAATAATTACAAGCGTTCGTTCGTTGCGGTTCTCTAGTGGTTACGGCGCTCGGCTGCTGACCTGAAGGGTGTGGTTCCGATCTCAACCGTGGCAGTCGCATTTCGGTATAGGTGAAGTGATTGAGGTCCACATACTGTGCGATGCCAGTGTACATTGCAAAACACGAGATGGTCAAAATTGTTTCAGCCATACACTACGGCCTCTCTGGTAATCATACCACGCTTTTGGTGTGTGAAAAGCCTGATATTATTATTATCTACAAGGGTCTGACAACATATCGTAGATCAAAAGAACAAATATTGTAGCGATGCTGAGGCAGACAGGCTAAAAAAACAAGCAACTTTATTAGGGCGAACTTGTGCCCACAAGCCTAATGACTATGGTCGTCGAGTCCGAGTAGACGAGAGGCACAGATTCAACTAACTTCCTCTTCCTCGTTGTTGGAGTGCCCGAACGCGTGACGCATGCCAGCCGGGTCTTGCTGGTGCTCTTGCCATGATGATTGCGGCGGCTACTTGGACGTGGCTAACCTTTCGCGGCATTTTCCCCCTCCTCAGACGCATCGTCCCGATGCTTGAGAGAGTAAAATGATACATGCGCCCTCTCACTCGTTTTTCGACGATCTGTCATGATAGGGCTTCATGCGGACTACGTGTACCACTTCCGTGGTATTGCGGCGTCTTGAGCTCACGTGTCCCGCGGATCTAACTTCATAAGTGACGTCGCTGATACGGTTGAGTACTTCATAAGGGCCGAAGTATCGACAAAGAAGCTTTTCAGAGAGTCCGCGGCGGCGCACTGGGATCCATATCCACACTTTGTCACCGGGATGATAAAGTGCGTCACTGCGTCGCTTGTTGTACCGACTAGAGTCGACGCGCTGTTGACGGCGTATTCGGTATCTTGCCATTTGTCGTGCTTCTTCGGCTCGTTGCAAGAAGTCATCTAAGTCAGGTGGATAAATGTTTTCGTCCTGTAGTGGTAACATGGCATCCAGTGGGGTGGTCACTCTTCGGCCGAATACTAGTTCGAAAGGGGCAACGTGGGTTGTTTCTTGAACGGCGGTATTATATGCGAATGCTACGTAGGGTAATATTTCATCCCACTGTTTATGTTCAACATCGACATACATTGATAGCATGTCGGTCAGAGTTCTGTTGAGGCGTTCGGTTAAGCCATTCGACTGAGGGTGATACGCCGTTGTTCTTCTGTGATCGGTATTTGTCATGCGCATCAGACATTGCATAAGGTCTGCAGTAAATGCTGAGCCCCGATCAATAATAACGACGATGGGCGCACCATGTCTGAGCACTATGTTGTTCACAAAGAACTTGGCGACTTCGGCAGCTGTCGCACTGTACAGAGAGTCAGTCTCAGCATAACGGGTCAGATAGTCCGTAGCTACCACAATCCATTTCTTGCCTGCACATGATGTCGGGAAAGGTCCTAGGAAGTCCATGCCGACTTGTTGGAATGGGGCATCCGGAGGGTCTATTGAATGGAGAAGGCCGGCTGGTTTTACGGCTGGAGTTTTGCGCCGTTGACATTGACGACAAGTTTTCACGTAGCGCTGCACTGATGCGAGCAACTTAGGCCAATAGTACTTCAGGCGAATCCTGGCGAATGTTCGGCTCACACCCATGTGGCCGGATGTTGGCTCGTCGTGGCATGCATGCAGAATTTCCTGTCGCATGGCTGTGGGCACGACTAGTAAAAACGTTTCGCCATTAGGTTCAAAGTTCCTCCTGTAAAGGACACTTCCTCGAAGGCAGAACGTGGAGAGCCCTCTGGAGAATATGCGAGGTACTTGAACGTCGAGACCCTGCAGGTGTTGTATAAGCGCCAGCAAATCCGGGTCATCTCGTTGTTGTTGAGCGATTTCGGATGCGTCGACAACGCCTAGAAACGGGAAGTCTTCCTCTTCAGGTACACTTGGATCGACGGGAGAGCGTGACAGGCAGTCAGCATCACTGTGTTTCCTTCCAGATTTGTATACGACCGTAATGTCATACTCCTGCAGCCTAAGGCTCCATCTGGCTAGTCGACCTGACGGATCCTTGAGATTTGCTAGCCAGCATAGAGCATGGTGGTCACTGACAGCTCTGAACGGTCTACCATAAAGGTAGGGTCGAAACTTATTTATTGCCCAGATGACTGCGAGGCACTCTTTTTCAGTAGCAGAGTAGTTTGACTCAGCTTTTGAGAGTTTGCGGCTGGCATAGGCTAACACTTTCTCTTGACCATTTTACCACTGGACCAGGATGGCGCCGAGGCCGACATTGCTGGCATCGGTATGGACTTCAGTGTCAGCTGTCTCATCAAAATGGGCAAGTATTGGTGAACCCTGTAGCCGTTTTCTTAATTCATCAAAAGCTTTCTGTTGTGCGCTTTCCCATGTGAAGGGCACGTCGTTTTTCGTTAGTTTTGTAAGAGGTTCCGCAATCTTTGAGAAGTTTTCCACAAATCGCCTATAGTAGTTACATAAACCCAAAAATCGACGCACTGACTTTTTGTCTTTCGGTGTAGGGAACCTCTGAACAGCGGCTGTCTTTTCTGGATCAGGACGAACACCGTCAGAACTAATGACATGTCCAAGGAATCTCAGCTCTTCGAAGCAGAAGTGGCATTTTTCGGGTTTGATTGTCAAGTTTGCTGACAGGATGGCTTGTAATACAGTGCGCAGTCGCTCTAGATGTTTCTCCAACGTTGCAGAGAATACCACCACGTCATCCAAATACACTAGGCATGACTGCCATTTCAATCCCGCGAGGACAGTGTCCATCATTCGCTGGAACGTCGCTGGCGCGGAACAGAGGCCGAATGGAAGCGCTTTGAATTCGTAGAGGCCATCTGGTGTTACGAATGCCGTTTTTTTACGGTCCCGCTCGTCTACCTCTATTTGCCAATATCCGCTTTTCAGATCCAAGGAGGAGAAAAACTTTGCGGATCGCAGCCGATCTAGTGTATCGTCAATACGTGGCAAGGGGTAGACATCTCGTTTAGTTACACTGTTGAGTTTTCGGTAGTCGACACAGAATCTAAGCGTGTTGTCTTTCTTCTTACCAAGCACTACGGGGGACGCCCATGGACTATTCGAAGGCTGGATGACATCATCCGAAAGCATTTCCTCCACTTGCTTCTTAATGATTTCCCGTTCTTTCTGTCACACTCGATATGGATGCTGGCATATAGGGCTCGTGTCGTCTTGCGTTATAATTCTTTGTTTCTTAATTGACGTGCGCTGGACCTTCGAGGCAATTGAAAAGCAATCAGAGAATTCTTTTACTAAGGCGTAAATCTGTTTCTTTTGACTGTCCGGAAGGCTCTGGTTGACCGTCACGGATGTGTCGATGTTGCAGGCCACTGGTCGAGTGGTTGACGTGGTTAAGCTGCATAGTTCTGTCGCCATACAGAAGTCGTGTAAATAGGCAATAGCCGTGCCTTGAGCGATGTGTTGAAGTTCATAGGAGAAATTCGTAAGTAGTACATCTGCACGGCCATTCGTCAAGTGAACAAGACCCCGAGCTACGCAGACACCTTTCTTCAAAAACAGCCCTACATTTGTATCCGCTATGCCTTCGTGGTTGTAAGATGCGTCATTCTCTACGAGCACCATTATGCTGCAGCGTGGTAGCACAGTTACGTCATCATGAACAACGCGTAGAGCAGTTAGGCGTCCCTCAGATTCCTCTACAGGTATAGCTCGTTCAGTCGAAAACGACATGCTGGACCTACGCAGGTTAATTACGGCGCCATTAGCTCGCAAAAAATCTATTCCTATAATGAGGTCTCTTGAACAATCTGGTAGCACAATGAAATCGGCAACGTAAATAAAGCCCCGTATTTCAAGTCTTGCGGTGCATCTGCCAAGGGGCGTAATAATGTGACCACCTGCCGTGCGTATCTGCGATCCACTCCACTGTGTCAAAACTTTGTTTAGCTTCTTCACCATCTTGTGACTTATCACTGAATAATCAGCACCGGTGTCGACTAAGGCATTCAGCTCCCATCCTTCTATTCTCAACTGCAAATCTGAAGTAACGCTTTCGTGGTTGCACCGATTTACCGGAAATACACCGTCGTCGCCCTCAAGCCATATTGGAGGATCTTCGTAATTGATGTTATCAGCGGCCTCACCTCCACAGGTCGCTTTCTTCAGTTTTCCGGGAGTGGACTTGGAGAGCGATGACCAGGCTGCCTTGAAGGTGCACGTGGGCTGGATGACCGGTAGCGCATAGGCGATGGTGACCGTGACCGACGTTGGCGTAGAGGTGGCGAGTTCTGGCGCGTGGACAAGTACTCCTCAATCTCCGCTGGTCGTTCGCCGTTTCGAGGGCACGGTGCATACGACGGGAAGCCTCTTAATCCAGCCTGTCGGTAAGGGCAGAATCTGTACAAATGACCCGCTTCGCCACAATGGAAGCAAAGAGGCCTGCGCTCGTGATCACGCCAGACGTCACTTTTCCTGGGCCTAGGCTCCGCATAGCGATGCGTGCTACGTGCTCCTGGGGGCAGATAGGTAGCCGTTGGTTCCCGTGGACGAGGTGCGCTGCGTGCTGTAGATGGGAGAGGAGTCGCCGCCATCGCAACTGCTGCATTGTTGTGTACTGTGGGTTGTCGGAGAACTTCAGAGTACGTTCCGATAGGTCGAACTGGCTGCAGCTCACGCTCTGGTTCTCGTATGACCTGCCTCAGTTCGTCACGAACAACGTCTGTAACAGATAGTGAAGTTGAAGTCTGGGGAACTTGCAGTCTGCTCAGTTCTTCCCGAATAACTGATCTAATGAGCTCTCGCAGGGCTTCAACGTCGTTTCGCACGCCTCCAGAGAATAGCTGTGCGGATGCGCAGTTAACATTCCGGTTGTACTGCCGAGCGCGCTGTTCTAGTGTTCTTTCCATGGCCGTCGCTTCCGAATAAAGCTCAGCAACAGTGCTTGGAGGGTTGCGGACGAGAACGGCGAACAGCTCTTGCTTCACTCCGCGCATTAGATGGCGCACCTTCTTATCTTCAGCCATGTTGTAATCCGCACGCTTGAACAGACGGACCATGTCCTCAATGTACATGGCAGCACTCTCGTTTGTGAGCTGGTTCCTGGATTGAAGAGCAGCTTCCGCTTGTTCTTTTCGGTCTACGTTCGCGAACGTAGCCACCGCTTGTCGTCGAAATACCTCCCAGGTAGACAACGAGGTTTCATGGTTTTCGAACCATGTCTTTGCGAAGTCTTCCAGGGCGAAGTATACGCGACGGAGCTTCTCTCTTTCGTCCCATCCATTCAAGCGCGCCACTCTCTCGAACAGGTCCAGCCAATCTTCTACATCCTCGTACGAGTCGCCGTGGAATACTGGCGGCTGGTGCGGTTGGCTAATGAACACTTGTGCTGGTGTTACCTGGGTAGTCCTAGTGGTGGCATCCATAGTTTGAATTCCCCTTGGTGAGAAGTGAAGAGGACCGAACTCAGGTGAGTCACCTCGAAGACGGCGACTTGCCCTCTGGTGTACAGGAGTCACTTCCACGGGGTTGATAGGCTGGTCGTCGGGGCTACGCTGTCTTGAGCTCGCGGGGCTTCGATTCATAACCCAGCAACTCCACCAGAAATGTAGCGATGCTGAGGCAGACAGGCTAAAAAAACAAGCAACTTTATTAGGGCGAACTTGTGCCCACAAGCCTAATGACTATGGTCGTCGAGTCCGAGTAGACGAGAGGCACAGATTAAACTAACTTTCTCTTCCTCGTTGTTGGAGCGCCCGAACGCAAGACGCATGCCAGCCGGGTCTTGCTGGTGCTCTTGCCATGAAGATTGCGGCGGCTACTTGGACGTGGCTAACCTTTCGCGGCAATATATAAAAAACATTCACCACGGAGTGAATGATGATTGGTCACTCCGTTGGTTAGCCCGTCTGTCTGTCTGTCTGTCTGTCTGTCTGTCTGTCTGTCTGTCTGTCTGTCTGTCTGTCTGTCTGTCTATCTATCTATCTATCTATCTATCTATTCATCCATCCATCCATCCACCTATCTATCTATCTATCTATCTATCTATCTATCTATCTATCTATCTATCTGTCTGTCTGTCTGTCTGTCTGTCTGTCTGTCTGTCTGTCTGTCTGTCTGTCTGTCTGTCTGTTTACATGTCTGTCCATTCCTATCACACTAGAGCACGGATCGAAAGGCGGACGGTCGCTTCAGCGAACTCATCATCAATCACTCCGTAGATACGCTGCGAGTTTCTTATTACAGCACCGCCATCTATTCTCTTTACCTCGTATACCCCCAAGCTTATCAAAAAATAACTAATTTATTTCCCTAAAATGATTTCTACTACTACATCATAAACAAAATAGGGATTTTGTTGAACAATTTCTTTCGAACAATGATTTTAGGGCCGTCCTATATGTAGAGCAGTAATGTATGACACAACGCCAACAAAAAACATTAGCGCCCATCACTGCTATGCGAAAGAGACTCCACACCCAATAATTGATGAAGAATCGACAAAAATAGCAGCATCGAGAACAAGTTCACTCTACATTACTGTTTTTCGCGGTATGGCGTTCATCTACACGCACACAAAATAGCCATTTTGTGACTGCAAGCACGTGCCTACTTGTAGCCGAGCGATCACCTAGACGTGCCTGTGACAAAGACGGGGCATCGTAAACTCACCTTAGGTGGCGCTAGCTTTTTTACAGAAAAAGCGTTGGAGTTACACTGAAAAGTTTCAACGTCCTACTTGTAGGACTGGGCATATATGGGCTAATCGTCAAATGTAGAAAAAGGTCTAGTGCCATCTAGTGATAATATTTGCGAGGACGTATACACACGATGCCACCAAGTGAGCAATTTATGAACAAGAAGCGGCTACATACAAACCACACGCATACAGAGGTGGAAATGACGCACACTCTAAGGGGATTCGCCCTTAAAAATAAGCTTGGGGCTGACCTCATACATCTGCGACATGAACACCACATGTGCTTTTCAAGCAAATCATTTTTCGGCATCGTGACGGATGCAAAAATCTTTGGATCTGAAAATAATAGTGTACATCAGCATGAACTGCAAGCATCCACCAGATGCATTCATGCTAAACTACACATTGTCACGTGATCACAGAAGGACCACAACGTCTGTTCACAGGAGCAGCACTGGACGTCGAGCCGAACCGAACGTTAGAGCACGAGCACACACCAACCGTCTTCTTCTTCTTTCACACCATGGCACATACTCGCATTGGCATGGCTAAACCTCGTTTTATGCCTGTGGCATTACCCCCCCTTCAAAAAAAAGTACCACCCCGATGACCAATACCGATTAAAAGTTAAAGTAGTCGCGTACACGCACAAAGACGCGTGAAGAAGCAGTGTCAGGTGGCTCGGGGGTAGTGTGGCTTCATCCGTGACACATGAACAATGTCGGGCTGCTGGGAACATCGAGATCGCTGAGCTGTGTCTTCAAGCCGAATTTCGTAGTTGACATCTGTGAGGCGCCGTAGTACTCTATAGGGACCGAAGTAGCGGTGAAGTAACTTTTCCGAGTGGCCCCTTTTGCGAACGGGGATCCACAGCCAGACCAGATCACCGGGTTGGTAAATGACATGGCGATGACGGGAGTTGTACCTCTGCGAGTCGATTCGTTGTTGTTTTCGGATCCGCTTGAGTGCAAGCTGGCGGGCCGCGTCGGCAAGCCGGATAAAGTCGTTCGCATCAGTAGTAATATCGGTCGTGTCAGGCAACAGCATGGCATCAAGCATCGTAATTGCTTCTCGGCCGTGAAGCAACCGGAATGGAGTGAAACCCGTAGTCTCTTGAACCGCAGTGTTGTAAGCGAACGTTACGTATGGCAAAATTGCATCCCAGTTCTTGTGATTACGGTCGACGTACATGGATAGCATGTCAGCGAGCGTCTTGTTTAATCTCTCCGTCAGACCATTGGTTTGTGGATGGTATGCGGTTGTTTTGCGATGAGCTGTTCCACTAAGTCTCGTGACGTCTTGCATCAATTGGGCTGTAAAGGCTGTTCCACGGTGAGTGATAAGAACTGTTGGCGCTCCATGGCGGAGGACGATGTTGTTGATAAAAAAATACGCAACCTCATTGGCGGTGCCTCGTTGTAGGGCTTTCGTTTCGCAGTACCTCGTTAAATAGTCAGTAGCGACTACGATTCAGCGGTTGCCATCATGTGACGTCGGGAAGGGCCCAAGCAAGTCCATGCCGATTCGTTCAAACGGTTGTGACGGGGGTGCAACAGGCTGTAATAAACCAACAGGGCGCACAGGTGGGGCTTTACGGCGCTGGCAGTGATTGCATGTTTTAACGTAATGCTTGACATCCTGGGTGAGCTTTGGCCAGTAGTAGCGAGTCCGAATCCGGGCAAGGGTGCGTGCGAATCCTAGGTGGCCGGAGGAAGGCTCGTCGTGGCAGGCAGATAAAATGTCAGCACGTAGCCCTGGTGGAACGACGAGGAGGTACTCAGTCGCATAAGGTTCGAAGTTCTTTTTGTAGACGATGTCGTTGCGGAGACAAAATGGCCCTGAACGTGCAAATGCCGATGGTGGACTCGAGCTGCGACCTTGAAGGTATTTGATAAGTTGTTGGATCTCTGAATCATTCCACTGTTGTTGGGCCAAGTCGGATTCACTGACTGCACAAAGAAAATGGCCATCGGTATCATCGTCTTTTGATGTCGTCGCGAGGGGTGCGCGCGAAAGGCAATCAGCATCAGTGTGCCTGCGGCCCGACTTGTAGACGACTGTAACCTCAAATTCTTGAAGGCGTAAGCTCCACCTCGCGAGGCGCCCTGAAGGGTCCTTGAGATTGGCCAGCCAACAGAGGGCATGATGGTCCGTAACTACTCTGAATGGACGGCCATACAGATACGGTCGGAAGTTTGTTATCGCCCAAATAACAGCAAGACATTCCTTCTCCGTGGTCGAGTAGTTAGTTTCCGCAGATGACAAAATGCGGCTAGCATAAGCGATGGGACGTTCAGCGCCGTCTTGCCACTGGACGAGTACAGCACCAAGACCGATGTTGCTTGCGTCAGTGTGAAGTTCGGTGGTGGCATCTTCATCAAAGTGCCCTAGTAAGGGTTCACTCTGAAGGCACTGCTGAAGCTGGGAAAAGGCGGCTCTCTGCTCTGGACCTTACACAAAAGGAGTATCCTCCTTCGTTAAACGGGTAAGGGGTTCAGCGATGTTGGCAAAGCTCTGGACAAAGCGCCTGTAGTAGGCGCAGAGACCCAAAAACCGGCGCAAATCCCGTTTGTTCGAAGGTGGAGGAAATGCAGCAACAACCATGGTCTTTTCTGGGTCTGGTCTAATGCCATCGTGACTGATAAGGTGGCCGAGGAACTTTAGTTCTTCGTAGCCGAAATGACACTTCTCCGGTTTTAGAGATAGGCCTGCGGATCGAATAGCGACGAAGACAGACTGAAGTCGTTGTAAATGTTGCTCAAATGTTTTGGAAAAAACAACGACGTCGTCTAAATACACGAGGCAGGATTCCCACTTCAGACCGGACAGGACGGTGTCCATCATCCTTTGGAACGTTGCCGGTGCAGAGCACAATCCAAATGGTAACACTTTGAATTCGTAGAGGCCATCGGGAGTTATGAATGCTGTTTTTTCCCTGTCCCGTTCATCGACCTCGATCTGCCAGTAGCCGCTGCGTAAATCCATTAGGAAAAATATCGGGCATGTCGAAGTCGATCCAGTGAATCATCTATGCGTGGGAGAGGGTAGACGTCTCTCTTCGTCACTTTGTTGAGCTTCCGGTAATCGACGCAAAATCGAAGAGTGCCGTCTTTCTTTTTAACAAGTACGACGGGTGACGCCCATGGACTGTTCGAGGGTTGGATGACGTCGTCGTCGAGCATCTGTTTCACTTGAAAACGTATTGCCTCTTGTTCTTTTTGCGACACGCGGTAGGCGTGCTGTCGTACAGGCCGTTCGGTAGGGTCCGTTATAATGCGGTGCTTCACGGTTGGGGTCTGCTTGATTTTGGAGGTGGACGCAAAGCAATCACTATACGTACGTAAAATCATGCGTATCTGCTGTTGCTGCGCACAGGATAGCTGGCAATTCATGTCAACCGTACTGGCTATATCAGAGTTACCTTTGGCAGCAGTGCAATCGGAGCGATAGTGGAACATTCTGCGTCATCGATGGCTTCAAAGTTCGCGATTGCTGTTCGCTTTGCTAAGTGTTGGTACTGGCCGCCGAAATTCGTGATCAGAAGCTGAGTCCGCCGATGTTTCAGTTTGACGATAGCACGCGCGACACAAATCTGCCGAGCCAAGAGCACCGAGAGGTTAGTTTCCGCGATGCCACTACTCTTGTTGTCACAGTCGCTCTCCACCGTTACCAACATACTGGCTCGCGGCGGCAGTGCGATGGTGTCGTCATCAATTCGAAGTGTTGTGGTCGGCGCAACTGCATCCTTTCGTAGGGCTGTATGGTCGTTGGATAACGTTATGAGCAGGTCGCGAAGGTTATTAATGGCTCCATGCTCGCGGAGAAAATCCATTCCGAGAATCAGGTTTTGGGAGCATTCGCGCAATACAACGAAGGAAACAATGTACGTCGACTCACGAATTCGGAGGCGGGCAGTGCACATTCCTAGCGGTGTCAATAGGTGACCTCCCGCAGTCCGGAGGTTGGTTCCATGTCCCCAAGGTGTCGTTACCTTTCTTAGCTGTGCAGCGAAGTCAGCGCTTATAACAGAATAATCAGCACCCGTATCTACCAGAGCGGTCAGCGGGTGGTTGTCGAGAAGAACAGAGATACGAGCAGAGACCTGTTTGTCGTCGATGGCACACGTCGGTGAAAGAATGTCGTCGGATGTCGGCAGGCAAATCGGGGGAGGGTCTTGTAACGATCGATCAACAGCGGCCTCACCCCCAGAGGTCGCTGTTCTTAGTTTCCCCGGCGCGGGCTTGTGGATCTAGGGGATCTTCCTGCAAGGACGTCCGCAAAGGTTGATTGTTGGCCAGGTGACGTGGAACGCCGTGGAGATGGTGAGCGGGATTGGCGACGCGGAAGGTTTGAGGATCGTTGGCTTGCCAAGTATTCGGCGATAGCACGGGGCCGCTCACCATCTCTGGGTCGACGAGCATCCGGACGAAAGCCGGGAAGACCCATGTGCCTGTAGGCGCACTCACGGTAGATGTGACCTGGTTCACCACAGTGATAACAAAGAGGCCGGTTGTCGGGAGCACGCCATACACTGGATTTCCTTGTAAGGAGTGGGTTGCCGTACTGCGGTGGTCCCGAGTAGAACGACGGTGCCGTCTGCAGGGTGGACGGACGGAACGGATAGCCAACAGCCGGTGCAGGAGTACGCAGTGCTTCCGCGTACGTTAATAGCGGAGCTTCGGCTGGACGCGGGGCCGTCATGGGTTGAACTTCGGCTGCACGCAGAGTCGTCATGGGGTGCACCAGCTGCCGGACCTCTTCGCGAACGACATCCGTTAAAGCAGCAACATGGGGCGGAGAAGACACCACGTGCAGCTTTTGCAGCTCTTCGCGCACAATACTGCGCACGAGCTCCGTCAGGTCTTTTACAGTCGTGACGTCAGGTGTTTGTAGGGCCGACGACACTGACGAAAGACTGCCAAGGCGCTCATACTGGTACGAACGCTGCCTTAGCATTCTCTCCATTGTCGTGGCTTCGCGAAGGAAATCCTCTACAGTGCCAGGAGGGTTCCGCACTAGTCCCGCGAACAGCTGCTCCTTCACTCCACGCATTAGGAGGCGCACCTTCTTTTCTTCCGTCATTGAAGAGTCGGCTCGCCTGAACAGCCGCGTCATGTCCTCAACGAACATGGCAACACTCTCGTTCGGACGCTGGTTTCGGGAATTGAGGAGCCGTTCCGCTTGCTCCTTTCGGTCAGAGCTTCGGAAAGTATTTCGCAACTGGTTGCAAAACTCTGGCCAGGTTGTCATAGTGGCATCATGGTTTTCGAACCAAGTGCGCGCAGTCTTCGAGATAAAAGTAGACGTACCGAAGCTTTCGCTGCTCGTTCCACTCGTTGACGCTGCCGCAACGGTTGTAGTCGTCGAGCCAGTCATCGACGTCCTCATAAGGGTCACCGTGGAACGGCTTCGGAGTACGCGGGACGTTGAAGAACCATGGAAGAGGCAGCGTTGATGTTTCTCGGGTTTGCGTTCCCGCATTAGCCATAGTACTGCCGAGTTGAGGAAATGGTCCGAATTCAGGAGGTAGGCCTAGTTGTCGCCTGCTACGCCGTAGGTCAGCTGGTTCTTTCAAGTCGTGGCTAGTGTCGCGACCTTGCTGCTGATTGCAGTGCATACAACACTACCCAGCACCTCCACCAGAAAATGTCACGTGATCACAGAACGACCACAACGTCTGTTCACAGGAGCAGCACTGGACGTCGAGCCGAACCGAACGTTAGAGCACGAGCACACACCAACCGTCTTCTTCTTCTTTCACACCATGGCACATACTCGCATTGGCATGGCTAAACCTCGTTCCATGCCTGTGGCAATATTGTGGCATCGTGGTCCCTCAACCTTGTGTTTCACCTTTTAGATCGCTGAGACACAATGAATTTGTCAACAGAGATTTAAAAGATACACCGCAAGTTCATTGAGGCATTTCGTATTCAAAAACATGGAAGGAAAGCTTGTAAGCTAAGCGCCTGTCCCGATTGGACTATTTGGACTATATGAAAAGCACATGCAGTTATTATGTAGACGATGTGTTAAGTCAGCCTCAACCTTGCACCACAATGGCAAAACGCAGACAGGGTAATGTCGAATGAATTGCAACGGCTTAAGCAACATCCCCTTACCCACCGTCATGCAATGGTACCTCTGAAACCTGAAAGACGATGTCGATCCCACCCTCGAGTTCACATCTACCCTACTCAATGTTCGAATCGTATGCACGCACGTAGATGATTTGGAACAGGATCCCATACTCACTGCAAGTAACGTTTATTGTTTCATCAAAACCTGGAATGCCAAAAGACTTCACCTCAAAGGATGCGTTCCTGTCGTTTGCGTTAATGATACAGGTCATCCTGCTAGTGGGGTTGCCATGTACGTGAAGCCAACGAAAAAGCACAAGATTTGAAACTACTGCCAACAATACAGAGCCACAACAGTGAATACGTTGCCATTGATTTGGAAGGGGTCATCATCGTGACCGTCTACCTTGCGCCACATCTCTCCGCTGGGTACGTCAAGGCGTTCATCGACGAGGTAGTGTGCAAGTACGACAGAAACATACCATTTCTACTGGTCAGTGATTTCAAGCTCGGCGTTCCAGACAGGAGTAAGAACTGGTTGGTGGAACACATAGCAAGCAGACATGGATTCAGCTGCTTATCGTTAGACCACCAGAAAACAACCGCCGTCAGAAAAACTTGCATCGATGTAGTGTTTGCCGACTTTACGTTAACACCCATAGAGGAACCACTATCCGCGCGTTTTACCGATCAGAAATCAGTCATAATAAAGGACCACGTAAATCAACAATACAATAAAAATTTGATGTTTATTATGTGCAAAGTGTTTCGCGTTCCTTATATGATGCACTGGGCGAATTTCTTGGAAAAGTTTAATGGTTCATCGATGTATCCCTCCGGAGCTACACCCCACCCATCATCATTCACCTGGTGGATAAGCTGCAATTTTTGTTTCTTTTGATTGTTTCATTCTTTATTGATCTAGGTTGTCAAACACGTGTACTTAGTCGAATCTCTTATTCGTGTCTACCACGGTAGCCGTACGCATTTTCGGACATGAAAGTGACTATTGTTGCTTAAAATAATACAGTTCTCAGTTAGGGCCAATGGTGTCTATATCTTTCTAGTCCCCGTGTGTGTGTTTCGCAGTGTAGTAATGAATGAGTATAGAACTCGCCCAATTGTCAGCATTGATCATCAACCAACATTTGACAAACTTTTACGTATCTGGCGCTGTGTCTGGCTGCAAGTCATGTTCTAACGCGCCAGTATTCGCACCGCGTTGCATCTACATGACGAATGACAGCTCATTATTGAAATTGAGATTGCATGATAAAAGAGGATGCCTTAAAATAGACAGTTGCGTGTCACGAATGACAGCTCATTATTGAGATTGAGATTGTATGATGGAACAGAATGCCTTTTAATAAACAGTTAGAAAATAGCATGTCTGTGTGACTTCGAGGCTTTCACGAGTAATGCTCAAATTGCGATTTGATTGATATGTGGGGTTTAACCTCCCAAAACCACCATATGATTATCAGAGGCGCTGTAGTGGAGGGCTCCGGAAATTTCGACCACCTGGGGTTCTTGAACGTGCACCCAAATCTGAGCACACGGGCCTACAACATTTGCGCGTCCATATGCTCAAATTGCGAAAAATGCATAGGATATTTAGCTTTATTATGCAGGATTATGATGATCCAAGTGCTATTCTATATTGGAGGTTGAAAGACAATGGTTCTAGCCTACATTAAATCTATTTCGTCGAGTTTTTTTTGTCAGTGGTCTTTATTTATGGGGTCATTGGTTGATGAATTGATTGATTAGTTGAATATTATATGTTTAAGGTGCTGGCGGAGCATTTGTTTTTCATACTTCATAATAAAGAACGATTGTTTTATTGAGCGGGTGGTCGACAGTGGCCTGCCCGTATCCCGGCTGCGGCGCCTGCATTTCTGATAGAGGCCGAAATGTTGTAGGCCTGTGTGCTCAGATTTGGGTGCACGTTAAAGAACCCCAGGTGGTTGAAATTTCCGGAGCTCTCCACTACGGCGTCTCTCATAATCATATGGTGGTATTGGGACGTTAAACACCACATATCAACAGTGGCCTGCCCATTGCAAAGGGCCGGCCACGTCATATCAGTGCATGCCGCTAGTCGAGTGCCTTCACCATGCTTTAATCATGATGATGATGATGATTACACGACCACGATATGGCCCCACCAGATCGCTTCCGCCTTCGAGTAGTGAACACTGATACATTGTTCGCCGAACAATCTATCAGTGTTCGATCTCTGTTTTGTGATTTTCTATCTTTTTGTGATTTTCTATCTGATAGATTGTGATTATAGTTGGTTGGTCTGTTCTTGTCATTGTACGCATGCGTTAGGGTTGTATAAGACGAGCTCCGGTTCAATAGAAGTCATTTGCGAGTGTGCGCTTTTCCGAGTCTCTTCTTTCGACGTCTTTTAAGTTTGGGTTAACGATGATCTGCCCAGTTACACACCAACTAGCCCGACAGCAAACGTTACTTCGAGTAGTCTTACGCGAGTGCACGAGGAACCCTTTCAGTTTCTCGGATTTATAATTCTACTGTTAAAAGTTGGTTTTGTTTTCAAGTCACAGTGTTCGTATATTCGTAAACCCTACAATATAGAACACAGTATTCAGCAAACAGGTGATCTTTCGAAAAAAGCACACAGTACCAAGAAAACGTTATGGCAACAAGCTTTCCACGAGTAAGCTTTCCACGAGTAAGTTCTCAAACTAGTGCTAGTACAGAAGGTATAAGAACACTAGTGTCTGTCGTTCTACCCTTGCATGCTAAGCACTCAAAATATATGTATCTTGGTACACGATAGTGTCTCAGTGCATTAGGTGACTTTCACATATGTTACCTATCAGGAATACGTGTGTACTCTCAGCATGTTACCTTCGGCCTGCCACCCGGAGCCATTCCAATGCCCCGAGAAAGAGCCAAATTTATTCTTACTTGCGGCAAAACGTAGCATCCTCAATGGGGTCACGAGCGCCGCCGCAAGGTAATAGGATTATAATAAAAGCCTGGCTTACACACGCTTTTTACTAGATGATGAATGATGAATACGGCTTTAGAAAAACAAGTACAATGAAACCAGAAAAAACACACACACAATGCTCATTGCGCAGCTTATATAAACAAAAAAGAACAGTAAAACACATTGGGATCAATAACTTTTCAAGTTTATATTGTTTGAGTTTAACATTTGGACAAAGTTATGCAATCACACAAAACTACAAATATTTCACGTTCATTGCAAGACAATTTTAGATTTCAAGGAGGCAGGAACAGTTGAGTTACTTGTTTTTTTAAACATGCTAGAATTGAGTTTTCATTGGCCAAGTCCATTAAGGATGAATATGGATTAAACAGTAAAATAATCTGATAATCTATAGTTTTACTACCGTAGTTAGTCCTTGGCCTTGATCCTTTTTTGAAATAGTGTGTAGGTACTATTCCACTTCACTGTTTAGATATTTGTTTGAGAACATGTTGAGATCATGCTTGACTTTGCGGGAAAATATTTTTGCCATAGAAAACTAATATAATTTTGAATATGGTGGCATGTTCAAAGCTTTATACAGAGTCTGTTGATGGCAGAGGATAGGATGAAACCATTTTAAGCTTCTTTTTTGTAAAGAAAAAACACGTTCGGCAACATTCTTGTTGCACGTACCCCAGACAAGGTGACAATAGGCTAGGTGGGAATTATTAAGAGTAAAATTTAATTGTTTTCTAACACGCAACACCAATAAAAATTTAAGCCTGTATAACGTACCAAGAGATCTCGACAACTTACCACGAACGTGATTTCTGTGCTCAGACCAGCTGAGGTGAAACCTTAAAACGACTCCTAAGAATCGGCAAGAGTTGACGGGCGTTATTTTATTGTTGATACTCAATTTTACGTCACAAATTTGTTTATTTTTTAAACACAATATTACTGAAGTTTCTTTGCTTTTAAGTTTATTTCATTCCCATTAGGCCAAGTATGAAGTTCGTTTAGCCAGATATTAGCACGCTGCTCTAATGACTTTAGATCTGCACCGGAAGAGAGAGAGAGAGTGAGAAAGGAAAGGCCGGGAGGTTAACGAGATATTAGCATCTGGTTTGCTACCCAGCACTGGGGGCGGGGAAGTAGGGGCAAGAATAAGGGGGTAGATAGAGAGAGAAAAAAAACGCACGCGCACTCATAAAAAAACGAAAACACACGCAGGAAGGGCGTCCAGCTACAACCGTTCAGTAAGGCCGGTCGATCGCAAAAAGTGCAGTAGCGCCCTCAGGGCCCTCTTCTGTGAAGTCGCATCCTGACGATACTGCAGAATTCCCTGCTCCGACAGAGGTTGATCATCTAATTTGTTGAGTTTCTTGCAGGCATAGTCGTCGTTTACTACACGCTAGGCACTCACGAAGAATATGTTGAATTGTTTCATCTTCGCCACAGTGGCCACAGGCTGCGGTGTCGGCCATCCCAATGCGGAAGGCGTAGGCGTTGGTAAACGCAACGCCCAACCACAGCCTACATAACAGGGTCTGGTCTGCTCGGCAAAGCCTTGACGGGACTTGAAGACTTAGTGTAGGGTCAAGCGAGTACAGCCGGGCATGCTTGAAGTGTGGCTGATTCCATTGTGATGTGGTGTGCTGGCGAGCAAGCCTGCGGAGCTTTCGTGCAGCATCTGTCCTAGAAAGTAGTAGTCGCAGTTTATGATCTGTGTGGGCTGAGCGGGCAGCTTGATCGGCCCGTTCATTGCCGATGATTGCGCAGTGACTGGGCAACCACTGAAATGTAATTTGGTGCCCTTTCTCAGTCAGGTGGTGTATAACCTCTGCTATCTCTAGTACCAGCTGCTCGTGTGGTCCACGGCGTAAGGCTGATAGTAAAGACTGCAGTGCCGCCTTCGAGTCGCAGAAAATAGTCCACTTGCGTGTAGGTTGATCAACTACAAATTGCAAGGCGCCACGAAGTGCTGCCAATTCGGCTGCCGTTGATGTTGTTGCGTGAGATGTCTTGAATTTAATTGTCGTGGCCAACCTTGGTATCACTACTGCTCCTGTAGAGCTGTCCGGCTGAACCAATCCGTCAGTGTGTATATGTGTGGAGTCTTGATATTTTTCATACAAGGGAAGCAGTGTGAGCTGTTTAAGAGCCGGTGACGACAAATTGGCCTTTTTCTGGACGCCAGGTATGTTAATATTAATCATTGGCTGAGCGAGGCACCATGGCGGAGTCACAGGTCTAGCGGCAGGAGAGAACGAAGTTGGGATCGACTCACCATGTGCGGTCACTGTTTTGCAGTAAGATGTGCATGGTCGGACCACTGGTAGAGAGGCTAGGTGATGTCTGCACCGGAAAAAAAGCGTTGGTGTCATCGGCGTACATAGCAAGGGTGAGAGTAAAATGAATGTTAGCAATGTCATTTATGTATAAAAATAAAGCAAAGGACCCAAAATAAATCTCTGAAGGACCCGAAAGTTAATGTTACCTATGTGTGATTTCAATTCGCGAAGCTGTGTATATTGCATTCTAGAGACCTTGGGTTTCTAGACCACATAGTGTTTTAACGTACGCCAAAATTTGAGCACACGGGCCTACACCATTTCCACCTCCATCGGAAATGCAGCCGCCGCAGCCGGGATTCAATCCTGCAACCTGTGGGTCAGCAGCCGAGTACCTTAGCCACTATACCACCGCGGTGGGGCCGAAGTGGGTGTTAAAAACATAGAATATTTGCAGGCTGGAGGAATGTCAAAAATAGCATATTTCGATGAGAATGCTATCTTGGCGGCAAGAAAAGAACCAGATGTCAAAAATGCATATTAAGCTGATTTGCAAGCGTCGTGCCAGAGATGTATGTTAGAAATATGTTTAGTTCGGTCGGTACACATAGTCGTTCAACTCCTCTACATTTGCTTACAACACCCCAAAGTACTTTGGGGTTACTAACTAGCGTTCAAATTCTATTTTGATAATGTGCCTTTTTTGCCCCTTTAGGTAGAACCTAAGTTTATTTCTATAGCTTTTAAACGCGACAAAATCTGCCTGATTCTTTGTTTTAAGGAAACGAACGAACATGCAGTTTTTTTATTAAATGCGGTTGAATAATGATGGTGTGATTCACTCTTCTATCGCTTACATGCTTCTTGATTATAGCATATTTAGAGTTCTCACTGATTTATTGAATATATATATCGTCGGCTTTTGATGGATCAGATTAATGGTGCCGTTCACTCATTAAAGAACAGTAGTTTAGAATGATAGCGGAGTTTATTATTTTACGCGTATATTTAGTTTTTATAGTTGTTTTTTCAAGGTGAACAAAACAAAAAGCAACTAGTGGTCTGTCAATCCCGACGAAAACACACCACACACAATGTTTCCCTGAAGGAAACTTGTAAAGTAGACATTGAGAATTGTGGCAGATTGTTTAGTGACTGTTTAGGGTTGATCAACCTTATTTTCACACCCCATAAAACGACATTAACCCAATCAGATTTGTTTTAACATTGCTATTTCCAAGTATATCTTGATTTAGATCGCCAAATATTATTACACTAAGTTTGCTGAAAGCAGTAAATTCGAAAAAAAAAGACTCAACAAAACCGAGCAGTGTTCCTTGCCTATTTTGAGGAGGACGATATGATAAAACAAGAGTGACCTTGTTGGTAGCAACGCTAATTGCTTCGTAGGCATCATTGATAGCAGTGAACCTATGAACAATGTCGTAAAGCAGGTTTTCCTTTATATAAAGGGTCATGCCCTCTGCCCGTTTATTTGCACGGAACATAGAAATGTTTGGTAACCGGGAACATGCCTGACATCCATATTGGATTTGAAACACGTCTCTGAAAGGCCAATAATATCGAAGCAGTAATTTATTACTTGTATATTTGCCTCACATTTTTTTGTTTGTTTTGGAGGCTTTGCGGGTTTGAATGATATAAGGAAAGGGTTTGTTTAGGAGGGTAGCTGTCATTTCTTATCGAAATAATAAAGAGGTCTGCATCAAAGTATGGCGTCATAGCTGCTGAAAATTACAGTCACTTCTTCGGTTCTCGAGATGCTAGCTACGAACTAACTTGATAAAAGCGGCTTGACTTGCCGCGAATTGAAAATTTGAATTTAAAAGAGTGACCAGGCAAGCAAGCACTCGGACAGAATTTTCCGGACAATTAGACCCTCTAGGAGCGCACTAAGAATGTGATGGAGGCACGTCAAAAAGTCACCCTCTCTTCTCCCATGTGCAAATTTTAGTTTATTATGGCAGATATGTGATGAACGGTCAGTATTGCTTTAAGGCTTTGTCTCCAATTCCCAAAATTTTCTTTCAACGTCCCGAAGAGAATTCAGCCCCGAGCGTTTACATGCTCTGATATATGGCGAGCTACCTATAACACATCGCTTAGAATTGGAGATGAGCGCTTCTCTTTGCGACTTTGCGACTTTGAGCCATGTACAGTTTCTGTTAAGGGAAAAAAACTCTGAGGCTGCGCAAGCTCGCCGCTTGCAGCATACACCGCTTGCAGACGACAGGGTGCGGAATGATGTATTTCAATATGCTCCCCGTCTTGATTAGTCGAGAAAGACTGCAGCTTTGACTGTGCTGTGCAGAATCACTGAAACATGGTTCTTTATAGTCAACGCTTCCTTGCATACGGGATGTGCCCATCTTTTTTGTGAAATCTTCGAGTATGCATGTGGATGACATGCAGTTGAAAGATTGGGATTAATGATGGGAAAAAACACAGAAATCATTGGTTTCACTACAAAATGATGATTAGATTAAACACGCTCAAAACATTCAGTGGCCTAAGCTATGTAGCAATTATATGGCTTCAATTGAAGTTAGTAGATAATTGGGAATATTGAACCAGCGCTATTGTGGCGGCCGTAAAATATCTAATGCCTGGCGGGTGTACTTCGCACGCGTCAAGCTTACTAATAACATATAACGGTAAAAATTTGCCTATTGTTTGCCTCGAAATATTCATATGTGTATCAGTCCGTTTGTGACACATTTTCTTGTGGCTGTGTTTGTGTGAACCATCAAATGTACATGTTCTTTCAACGTCATCTCATATCAATGTTTAGGTAAGTGAAGTCTGTTTTTAATCATCGTTATTGTATGTCCAAACAAAAAATCTTTAGTTGAAATGTTATTGACCACTGTGACAATACGTTTTTCTAGGCATGAAACGTTCTGCGTCATTTCTGATTAGCTCATCTGTCTTTATGGGTTAACAAGATAGCCTAATGCTCTTTTATTCTACTGTACATTGTACAGTACAATGTACTCTCAATTGTTGAACATTTTTTCTGAACACAGTTCACTTAAGGTCGGTACATTTTGGTGTGTTCATAGCAGTGATGGAGATATTCTATGCCGCTATAGCCTAGGAATAAGTTAATAAAGCAGCGCATCATAATTCGGCTCAAACAAACCAGCTGTAGAAAATTAGCCCGAACAATATGAAACGTCAATAAAAGAAATGAACAGAAGGTGGTTGAGGCTAGAGATACGAGTCTTGTAAAACACCTATAATATTGGCAACATGTAGAAAATGTATCTTCTTTCATGTCGCCCCAGTCCTATGGAATATATTTTAAGCAAGGTAGATAGAGGTATTGAGAAGAAGCTTGATGGCAAGAATTTGAAGCTTGCCCGTTTTTAGGTGACTACCTTGTTTTGATGAGAAAGATGAGGTATCAGTGCTCTTGCTAATGTCAAGTCTAGGTTCACCTTTGAGTTTTCAAAGAAGTCAAATTTGAGCTTCTAAATTTGCGAGTAAAGTTTGTGTCTGATAAAACTAGCCGAGCGTACGACCAGAACGTAGAAAAAACTATTCTTTGAACATAAAAAGGTGCATTCTAAGGAAGTGAAGATTGGCGTAGCGACGTTATGATTTAAATCAGCTAACCGAATTGCTCTAGAATTTGACGGAAACTTTTTCAACCGCCTAAAAAGAACCTGCATTGCATATGAGGGCTTTCTTCTCACATGTGAAGAGTCATCGCAAGATTAGATAGGCGAGGCCATGGCACGGGCCGGGCAAAGTGAGGCTGAAGGCAAAGTAAAAAAAAGATGGCAGTCTTTCATATCACAACACACCACATAGATTGAAGGAGGTAGCAACAAGGTATAGGGTGCATGTACTGTTGCTAGCCGAAAATGATTTGGTAAATATATGCCCTGCAGAGAAAACTTCACAAGCAATGGTGCAATCTAAACGAAGCAAAGGTGTGGCATTTCATGTTGTGACAAAGTTTGTGAATTGCAGAAAAGAAGTGTAATGCAATGTTTCTGTATTACGCGGAAAGAGAGAAAAGAGAGAAACGAGAAATAAGGAAGGCAGGGAGGTTAACCAGATGCTAGTATTCGGTATGCTACCCTTACACTGGGGTTGGGGAATAGGGGTTCGAAAGAGAAAGGGAGAGTAAAAAATATATAAGAGAAAAACACCGACACACACGCACACACAAAATCAGTCCACTCAGAGGCGTTCCGACAGGCCAGTAGTTCGTAAGAAGCCCAGTAGCGCTTGCACGGCTTTCTTGTGTGACGATGAGTCATGACGATGGCGCAGTATACTGTCTTCTGACAGCGGCTGGTCATCTAACCTGTTTAGTTTATTAGAAAGGTGTTGTCTTTCCAGGTTGTATTTCGGGCAGTCACACAGGATATGTCGAATTGTTTCTTCATCTCCGCAGTGTGCACAGTCGGCAGTGTCGGCCATACCTATGCGGAACGCGTACGCACGGGTAAACGCGGCTCCCAACCATTGTCTGCACAGAGCAGTAGCGTCGCCTCGTCGAATTTTTGTTGGAAGCTGCATGCTTAACGTTGGATCAAGGGATCGTAATGTTGCATGCGTAAAGAGAGGCTCATTCCAAAGAGCCAGGGAGCGTTGGCGAGCAAGCATGCGGAGCCTCCTAGCAGCGTCCGTCCTTTGAAGAGGTAATGACTGGTCGTTGTCTTCTGTATGGGCTGAACGGGCAGCTTGATCAGCTCGTTCGTTACCGATAATTCCACAGTGGCTTGGCAACCACTGAAATATAACGTGGTGACCTTTCTCTGTTATATGGTGTAGCATTTCTGCTGTTTCAAATACCAACTGCTCGTGTAGACCACGGCGTAGATTTGACAGAAGTGACTGCACTGCCGGTATGCAGTCGCAGAAAATCTTCCACTGTTGCGTGCTCTGGTCGTTAATGAAACGCAGCGCAGCGCGAAGTGCTGCAAGCTCTGCTGCCGTTGTTGTGGTTGCATGAGCTATCCTAAATTTGATGGTTGTGGCGTGCGTTGGAATAACGACCGCCGCTGTTGAGCTGTTTGGCAGGACAGAGCCGTCGGTGTAGACGTGGGTGCAGTCTTGGTACTTCTCGTACAGCAGAAGTAAGGCGATCTGCTTGAGGGCTGGTATTGAGAAATCTCGTTTTTTTCTGGATGCCTGGTATTGTCAGGCTCATGACTGGCTGTTTGAGGCACCACGGAGCAATTGAAGGTCTCGCCGCGGGCGTAAAACCAGTTGGTAGGGAGTCACCATGTCTAGTTATTGTTCGTCAAAATGACGTATGAGGTATATCTACTGGCAGAGAGGCTAGGTGGTGATGGGGAGTCCGGCCCACACGCCTTATGTGTGTTCTCAAAGTTTCAATTTCAATATGGGTCTGCACGAGGTGGTCTTTGGCTATAGCTATAGTCGCCATTGTTGAGGCACCCTGAGGCTGACCTAGACATATTCGAAGCGCCTGTGCTTGAACGCTTTCTATCATGCGTCGACTTGTTTTACTGGCGTTTGATAATGCAGGCAGACTGTATCGTAAAAAGCCAAGGAAAAGCACCCTATACAGTCGTAACATACCATTAGGCTGCATTCCACAAGTCTTTCCAGCGAGAAACTTGAAAAGATGGCATATGCCTGTCAATCGCTTTTTCAAATACGACACATGAGGGCTTCATGATATGTCTCTGTCGACTATGACACCCAGAAATTTGTGAAATCGACGAAACGGTATATTTTGACCGTTAATTGACACTCTAATTCTACATGGGTTTGCGCGTAAATACCAGAAGGGCGCCCTTTCCGGAGGAAATTTCCAGGCCTCGATTGCGTAGATACAAAGTATTTGCAGTAGCAGCTCTCTGTATTCTCACTCGTAACTGCAAGCGAGTTCCCGCAGATGTCCAGATGCAGATGTCATCAGCGTATGTTGATAGATAAATATTGTTTGGTAGGTGTGTATGGAGAGCGATTAGTATTATATTGAACAGCACAGAGCTAAGTACACCACCCTGAGGGACGCCACGACAATTGAAATGTGTAGACGTGTTCCCGGTCTCTGTACTCACAAAATAGGATCGCATTTGGAGATAACTGCGTATCCACTTAAACATTCGGCCACCGACTCCAATCTCTTCTAGTGCGGTAAAGACGGCTTCATGTGTAACGTTATCATAGGCCCCTTTGACGTCAAGGAACAGAGAGGCGCAAAGACGCTTATGGCCTTTCTCGTGTTCAACGTACGTGATTAGGTCGATGACGCTATCGATCGATGATCGACCACGTCGAAAGCCAGCCATGGCATTTGGGTAGATCTCATGATACTCCAAGTACCACTCGAGTCGGCCAAGAATCATTCTCTCCATCACTTTACCCACGCAACTAGCCAATGCGATCGGGCGATAGAAGGAGAGTTCCAATGGTGATTTGCCAGGTTTTAGTAATGGTACTAGACGACTAGTTTTCCAACCTAAGGGGACAGTACCCTCTAGCCAACAATCATTATATAGCTGAAGTAGAGCTATTCTCGCGCGCTCACCCAGATGACACAGGGCTCTGTAGAAGATTCCGTCAGGTCCTGGTGCGGAGGTCTGTTTGCATGAAGCGAGTGCTGCTTTGAGCTCCTGAATGGTGAACGGGAAGTCCATACAGGAGTCACGTGGTGGCGGACAACTGCTCGAAAGTGGTGAGCTGCTGATGGCTGTAGTTTGCCCTGATAATCCGGCACAGAACTCTTCAGCAACGTCCACATCTGGTCGATTTTGTTGAAGGGCTAAGGCCTTGAATGGTGACTTCTGAATGGGCGATGACCGCAAACCTCTAACCGTCCTCCGTATCTGCGATAAAGGCTTACGAGGGTCGAGTGACTCGCAGAAAGTAATCCAGCGTTGGAATTCTAGCTTGTCCAACTGACGTTTGATCTTCTTCTGCATACGTCTAGCAGTCCGTAAATCTTCTATGTCCTTCGTGCGCCGGTACCTTCTTTCAGCTCGTCGTCGCAAGGCTCGAAGCCGCTCCAGCTCTATGTCGATGTCCATGATTCTTACAGGGCATGGAATCGTACACACAGTCCCTTTTACAGTGCTCTTGATGGCCTCTTATAAATCGGATATGTGTTTTTGGCATTGGTCTTCCATACGGGACTGAAATTTTTTCCAGTCCACTCTTTTAACGATGTCCCGCACTTTAGGAGGCGACAATCCTCTGATCTTGACGTATGTTGGAATGTGATCACTGCCGTGCGTTTCTATATCCGTGAACCTTTCAGTATGTTTCACTAGGCTTTGCGAAACAAAAGCCAAGTCGAGACAGCTACTGTATGTGGAGCCACGTAAAAATGTAGGACTCCCATCATTCAGTAACCAAAGTTGGTTGTCGGAGGCAAAAGACACCTAAGCTTCTGCCCTTCATGTTGGTATTCTGTCTTCCCCATAATGTATGATGAGCGTTAAAATCCCCAATGATAACACACGGGTCAGGAGTTAACGCTATGATGTTTTGTAATCTTTTTTGATCGAAACGGCTTGATGGTGATAGGTATGCGCCAACCACAGTGATGTTGAGCCTCCTCTTTTTCACTCTTAAGCATACGTATTGGTTTCCGTCATGAGGTGGTACAGGTTGAAGGATGTAAGTGAGGTCTCGGCGAATGTACACCAGAACCTTGCTGCTTTCAGTAAGAGTAGGCGACATAAAAGGTTCGTATCCTGAGAGTCGTACTGCACTCGATAATTTCGGCTCACAAATGACGATTACGGGAAACATATTGACGTACACAAATCGACGGAAGTCACCAAGGCGCGATCTCAGTCCCCTGGCATTCCACTGCAGTATTGCTGCTTTACGAACCTCATCCAGAAAAGACACTGGTGGGTTAGCCATGGTGTACTGTAGGGCTGCTAGCACTGGACTAAGCGCGTCCAGTACTTGAAGGGCACTTTTAGCTGACGGTGTATTCATGTCGCTTAACAACATGCGATTGGTGTCCACTAATGATCTTAGCATCACCATCACGCGATGATCTGGCTTCCCAGCCGTTGCAGCATTTTGTGCTTGTTCTTGAGGCGGCTTCTGTTGAGGTTCAACAGGTCGTGTAGGTGGCTTCTGTTGAGGCTCAACAGATCGTGTAGGCTGAAGGGGTGGCCATTCCTTTGGAGAGAGAGAGATCTTCCAGCATCTTCTCTTTCAGCGCAGATGTTTGCCGAGCTAGGAGCTGCGCCTGTGGATTTCACTTGAGTTTCTGACTTTCTAGTCAGATTCTGCACTGTCCTTCGTGAGGACCTTCGACGATGACGGCGCTTTCGCCTTACTTTTTGCGCAGCTTCTCTGTGAGTCGAGTTGTCTCGCACCATTTGTCTCAGAATATAAATCTCTTTCTTAATCTGAGGACTGTCCTTGGAGGAAGCACTGTGAGCTCCTTGGCAGTTGGGGCATTTCAACGTAGTTGCATTACAGTCGTCTTCTGAGTGGTGTTCAGCGCTTCGGGGGCACACTGCGGAATTTCTGCAAACACCCTGCACGTGGCCAATCTTCTGGCACTTGAAACACTGCATAGGCTTCGGAATAAATGGGCGAACCTGGTGACGGAAATGGCCCACCTTCACGTAAGAGGGAAGACAGTCACCCTTGAATGTTAGTCGCACACAACGAGAGTTGCCTAGGCGACCAGCATGCACAATAACGTTGTTTTCACTCACTGGTTTAATCAGTAAAGGAATATCTTCATTGGCGATTTCAGTGTCTATGTCATAGATAACTCCTGTTACGGTGTCACCATTCGCTGGTATGATGGATCGGACTTGGATGTTTCCCAGCTCTGACACATGCTGTAGCGTGTTCAGTGCACTTGGGTTCCTCACGTCGATTGCCAAAATATTCTTCCTTGTGTTTATCCTGATGTCCTTAATCTCGTTAGGCACAATGTTTTCAAGGTACAAGGACAGTGCTTGCCTGTTGAGGAAGCGTAGAATGGCAGTAGTAGTCTGCGGCACAAACAGAATGGAGTGAGGCCATCGCTGAGGCACTGTCCTCACAGTGGCTGTACTTGATGCCGATGATGCGTTCATGATTCTTCGTTTGGCCTTACGGTAGAGCACAGGTTCGAAGTCGTCTTCCGAGGACTCGTAGTCTGATGCAGAGTACAGCTCCGTGTCCTCGCTCTCACTAGATGTATTACCACGCTTTCTTGAACCATTGCCCGTGGCGGAACTGGTACTGGGCGGGATCTCCGGAGATTGTACATCTATGACCACGATGTAGGGGGCTGGAGACCCCGCTGTTGCGATGTGGAACGCAGAAAAAACAGCACAGACCGCAAGATGTGTTCCACAAGAGAATCACTTCGTCTTCCTCTCTCATTACGCGGAAAGCGTATTGGACAAAGGGGCTGATGCCTGAATGTACGCTTTGACAAACACAAAAGCTCGTTGAAAAAGAGTACCAATTTTGCATTATGCTATGCACTTCAAAGAGAACCTGAGTTCTGTACAAACAGTATGATTGGCTAGCGAAATGAGAGATCTGTCACGTTGAGCATTGAAACCTTTCGTAACAGTCAAAATGGCAGAGGGTTGCGTTACACGCATGTTCGCTTTGCCCTCTGAATGTGAAGTCGCTTTTTCAAAGGGAATGAAATACAAAGTGTTCTCTCGCGTGCATGCGCAGTTTTTTCTTCTTTGTTTTTAGTGTCACCAAGTGTTTAATCCTGATTTTTATGCAAGACGTAGAATACTTTCTATATATGGCTGCGTTGTTTTTTAATATAACTTTAGGTTTATTGTAGCGATTTGTTCTGTGTCCTTAAAAAGCAGCTGTTCTTTCTAGTGCTTTACAATCATGATGGTATCACCATTTCAGGAAGAAAAACTGATTAGGAACTGTAAAGAGAAGAAGCAGACTTTTTTGATGGGTTTCTGCCATCAAGTACGTACACACCAATTACAGTACTGTTCCTTCGCTCGTCAGTTGACGTGTCACTGCAGGCTAGTGCATTATCTCAAAGCAGGCTGAGGAAGCGTTGACGTAACTCTTTCAGGTTCGCCTTTCTGCCCTGTCACCTAGTTGTGTTCGAATTTTGAACTTGTCGAGCTCCTAATAACATGGAAATTCCGTGTAAATTATCCATGGGCACCCAGCTGGAATGACGGTATCCTGCTTTTTGTGACGAAGGCACTGCATTACCGACACGCATTTTCATGTATACTTATGAAAATAGTGCAATTTTGACAAGACTCAATGTAGGCCATTTTCAGCAGAGTTGCGACGGTAACAAGAGTGCGAGCACACATTTGCAAATCTGTGGCAGACTGTTCACAATAAGGTATTGCTATGGAAACAAGTTGTGTACAATTTCTTGGAACATTTGCATATGGTATTGCATACCACTGTATTAGACAACTGTATCAAAAAGAATAGCAACCCGAAAAGTGGCAATGACATGCTTACGTAATAATGTCGCGCAGTAGGATCGGCGGGGAAGTAAACTAAGCCGTTTGGCTGTTTGCCCTAGAATACAGAACGCATGTCTATGCATAACTACTTTAGGGTCATTTGAAGTTTGAGCGTGAGCAGTTTCAGATACATTAAAAACGTTTTCTCTGTAGGTGCTTAGGTTACCGCACAGTAATTGGTGTACCGCAGTTAAGGGTTTGCATGCAGCTTTCCACTTTAAGCAGACACTCTTTGGAGAAGCGCAGCATCTGTCTACGAACAACAGTGTTGCCAGCAAGAGCGAAATCAAGTTCCGTCGCTGGGTGGTGGCCACCGTAATAGCGGCTCTCATAGCGATCCTGGTCACGGCCCTCGCTTTTCTCATCGACTGCATGTTGCGACAGATGATAAGCGACCAGCACCAGGCAGCGGTACCACTGCAGGTTCCTTTCAAGCACCTCTTAAGCTCGGTGCACTGCAACTCGACCCTGTGCCAGTGCTACTCGGAGCTCATCTTTTCCTGCGTTGGACGTGTCGGTGGTTCGCCTTGCGACGGGCTGTCCCACTTCGTCTGTGGTGACGCAGCGTGCTACGGCCGACCGTTCGAGAGTATCATCAGCGGCTACATGCAAGCCCTAGCTGCCGGCGCTCTCAACCCATGGAGATCGATGCGGCGCACTTCCGAGTGGCCCACCGTAGACCGCACCACCAATTTGTATCTCGAGTGCACCCAAGTCACGGACAGCAACGACGGTGACTCATCTACGAACGTCCCCGACGGCGTCAGCGCCACGGAGCAGAGCACTCTGGTGAATACGTATGAGACAGCAGGTGATTTGGCGACTCGACTGGGTGCCCGCTATCACGACGGCGCGGATTTCTGGCTTGATGTGACAGGCCGGCAACCAGGGGAATCACAAGGGCGCCTACTTGGGAAGCCGAACAAGCTTTTTCTGCAATTAGCCGAGCCCAGCTACTTGTCGGCAAGTCACCGAAGGCGAAGAGATTTGGCATCTAGTACGCGAGACGCCAACAATTCAAGGGCCATCGATGACAAAAGTACCACAACAGAAGACGCCGAAACCATAATTACCGGTATAGATAACGTCTACGCGCTCTTGAAGCAAGCGGGAAACCTACACGTTAATAAACCACTACTGGCGGAACTTGACCATTGAGGACTGAGTTCGGAGGTCTTGTTAAGGGAACTGAATCGCGACGGTGTTGCTGCGTTCGGCTCGGAAGAAATGATCCAGGTGGCCAACAACGCGATCCTTCTTTTTCTGATGAAGGTGTTTTCGCTCAAGAACGTCAAAACACGCCTCGCCTGGTAGTTTCTTTAACACAGTAGGGCTTGTGTCGCTTTTCCTTGCTTCCAGGGGATGACGCTAGCTGACAGCTGCTTTGACTGCGCATCAGCAGTGATGGCGACTTCCAGGCCGGGGCGAGTGTCTTCTTGACGCACCTGAAGAACTTTGTCGTGTCCGCAGTGAGCGAGGCCAAGTGGATGTCGCCCATGCAGCAGGAGCTAATTATTGAGCGGCTTTTAAACTTTGAGTTCATGCAAGACGTATGTGCCAGGAAGAATGTCATGGCATTGCTGAACGACCACTACGCCTACCTGCCTGGCACCCAAGATTACTTCACGCGCGACTTGGAAGAGGCCACGCATGCTGCCTGGAACGCCACACTGAAGCGAGCATCTAGCCCACCGTTTCCCCTGCTCTCGGCGTTCTCCAACATTTTCACAGCTAGTGGGTCGGCGTACATCCCGGCTGTAGCGCTAGTCCCGCCCCTTTATAGCTACAGCGCATGGAATCACGTCAACTTCGGTTTCCTCGGCATGTCCAAAATAAGGTCTCTGGTTAACAACATGGGCTTCACGGGTCTTCAGAAGCTGCCCCAGTCTATTAACGGGAACGCTGCCGCCGAGCACTTGGAACTCCCGCGTCGTTGTCTCGGGCTCAACCAATCATCAAGACCGGCATACGCGTCGCAAGTGGCAGATGCGTTCGCTCTGGGCGCGGCAGTGCGTTCGTTCCTGAAGGCCGCCTGGAGAAACGTGAATTGCGGGAGCCCAGTTTTTTCACTCTTATCTATCTGCATGCTCACACACACACACACGAAGACCCTCACCGATGCGACACTGCCGCCAAACAAATGTACGAGTTGGAGGTATTTTTCATGTGCCCGCACACGTCAGTTATGACAAAGGCGACAAAGTGTATGTTTCGGTGAACAATAAATTTTGTGCACAAAAATTATCGCACGCTCTGCTATTACCGAAAATGGCACAGTACGCAAAGGTACAGTTATGTGTCTTTGACAGCTGCTCAATATCATCGCAGAGGTTCTTGTTCGCGCACGTAGGATGATGTTTTCTTGTACTTGAACGTTACGAATGTATTATTAAAATATTTGTTACAATGATAGTAGCTGCCGCAGAGAATCGATTGGAAATCACACGTGAAGAAGGTGTTACATGTTTCTAGTAGCTTTTCTCGCTGCCTTGGTTACCCGTGAAATTATATATCATGGGCGCATTGCAGGAACGGCTTCTCCGGCTTCACAAGTAGGCGCCTTTGTGTATGAGCTAATTCATATCAGTCACAAGCTCGGACTATCTACAGTTGATGTCTCATCAGAAAAAAAAACATGAACACAATCTTGAGCTCAGGACCCGCCTTCGCAACTATACTTTAGCATATTTTACAACACACATTTCAAATCTTTAAAGAACATCACTTCGTGCCAATATTTTACACAGCCATTCCATGTTACTGCCTACATAAGGCTTTGACAACTATTTTCTGTTAGTTATGCTGCGTCATGAATGCAACAGTTTCTGATGTTATTTTGCAGTGGCGTTTGATTTATGTTCTGCCAATACACTGCGAATTATTTCAGAATAGATCGACGACGGAGCTGCGAGACGTGGTGAATGTCATTGTTCGGGAATTCTCAGGCATGTCTGGAAAAGTGACTCACGTGAGTACCCAGAAACAGCCGTTATGTCGGTGCCCTCACGTGGTATTGCTACATGCATGTAACACTCTGGATTGATGTCTTCGCATTTATATTTTTGAAGAGAAACAAGCATCTTGATGAACTTAGTAATCAGAAAGGCATTGATGACATTCGCGACAGATATGCAAGAGCTGACCGCACAGTGATCAATTGGATGCCTTTGTGAACAATATATTTAGTGTAATATCTAAAAAAATTCTTGCCCATTCCTTGTACTGTGGGAACAGGTTTCATGTGAAGCAATCACCGAAAAACACATTATGCCTTTCTTTCAGCCACGTCTTACAAGGTGTATGAACGTGTGTGTTGCTCATACCATTGCTTCACTAGGCAGGTGACTACACAGGCATGTGAAGGGTAGGTCTGACATAGTATTGACATAGAAGTTACAGCACAGGTGTCACTTTTATCAAAATGATTGTAAGGAGCGTTGGTTAGCATGTTCCTGTTGGTCGAGCAGCACCAGACTGCAGCTTGAAGAGTCGCATGTGTATATATGAAAGTTTGCACTTCCAAGATTTACTTGGAAGTGGAAAATCGACGAGGACACGGAGGAACCCAGATAGTAAGGACAGGGCGCTAACTCACAAATAATCATTATTCGGAAGTCTCCCTAAATATATACACAGCCAAGTGGCCATCGCAGTTGCAATGCACATCCATACAACGCTAATCAGGATCGGCAGAGCAACATATATTTCTATTACTGACAAGTTTCTACGAACAGCTGCTCCTTACTGTAGCATGTAATAAACTAAAAGAGCACCAAAAGCCAGACAATATAACAATCCACAAAAGTGTGTTTCCTTGATATCAACTGAACTCGAAACCGCGAATGAAATGGGAACCGTTGACACACGAGAGGCAGACTCCCCATGGAGTGCGAACCCAGACAGGAGACAGTGTGCTGCCTTCTCTCTAAGGAAAAATTTTGGTTAGGTGGCGCAGTATGAACATTGAACTTGTTCAAAAAGACGTGTTCTTTTGTACGTGTGCATGTAATACACTTTTTTTCATTATAACCTTAGTCAGGTATGGGCCTCAATTATTTCGAACTAGTTAATCAGAGGAGCAGGGGCGCCTGCGCAAGTAGGCGTTTGGTGTGTAGCGACACCACGAACCCGAGCTAACGGGGGAGTTTCGACTCCCTCCCACGCCTAGCCGTGCGTGGCTTTGCCGTGTCCGAGGAAAAGGGGATCCTGAGGGTTGAGCCGACGCTGGGTGATTGGACCGTTAAGGCCCCCCGGCAGAGGCAACACACCCCTTTGGCCCCGGCTTCACGTAGACGGCACCCCTGAGCTGACCCACCCAGGGGAATCGGCAGTCGCCTTTTCCTATCTCTCTCTCCCTACATCTTCGTCTTTATCTCTTACTATTTATCTGTCCTGTCTTCTACTCTCTTCCGTTTACTTCCAAACTTCCTGGCGGCTAGGGTTAACCCTGTGCAAATAGCCTACCTTGGTCTAGGCGCATTGGGTTATAGTGGCGTTGTACGGCTGGCGTCTGCAGGTTTCAGCATTTGTAACCTTGTAGCGTCCCCTCATTGGGCTCCGTGGTGGGTGGCCGCCAACGCTGCTGAACAACAATAAGGAAGACATGCATGGAGCATTCCCACTACTGTCTGATCGTACCGGCTTAAAGCCGGTACGCACCGATGATCTCACCAGAGAAGGATTGGCCACCCTGGTGCAGTATCTGGCCACCCCCTCCCGTAGGCATTCGTCAATTAACTCACGGCCCTCAGTCCCCACCAGCTGCGGAGCAACTGACCACGGCGGCGGTCAGATCTGCAAAGCAGCAGAGGGTGCTAGGAATCTCTGGATACGGACAGGCCACCATTGGAACTTGAACTTAGCAACGTTTAACGTTAGAACGTTATCTAGTGAGGGAAGTCTAGCTGTATTATTCGAGGAGCTAGAAGGCATTAAATGGGATATAGTAGGGCTGAGTGAGGTTAGGAGGACAGATGAGGCCTATACCGTGCTACAGAATGGGCACGTCATTTGCTATCGGGGCTTGGCAGACAGAAGAGAACTGGGAGTAGGGTTCCTAATTCACAGAAACATAGCTGGCAATATAGAGGATTACTATAGTATTAATGAAAGGGTGGTAGGCATTGTAATTAAACTGAATAAAAGATACAAAATGAAGGTAGTACAGGCTTACGCGCCTACATCTAGCCATGATGACGCTTCAGTTGAAAGCTTCTATGAAGACGTGGAATCGGCAATGAGTAAGGTGAAAACACAGTATACTATAGTAATGGGCGACTTTAATGCAAAGGTAGGGAAGAAGCAGGCTGGAGACCAGGCAGTAGGAGATTATGGCATCGGCACTAGAAACGCCAGAGGAGAGCTACTAGTAGATTTCGCAGAACGCAATAATCTGCGTATTTTGAATACCTTCTACCGAAAACGAGAAAACCGCAAGTGGACATGGAGAAGCCCTAATGGCGTAAATAAGAACGAAATAGACTTTATAATGACTGCACACCCAGGAGTCATGCAGGATGTGGAAGTGGTTGGCAAGTTAAGATGCAGTGACCATAGAATGGTACGGGCTCGAATCCGCCTAGACTTGAAGAAGGAACGACAGATACTGATACGCAAGAAGCAAATCAATGAGCTAGCACTGAGAGGGAAAGTACAGGAATTCAGAGTGTCACTGCAGAACAGGTACTCGGCTCTTAGTGAGGAAACCAACCTTAGCGTAGATACAATGAATGATAATCTGACGAGTATCATCACGGAGTGTGCAGTGGAAGTTGGAGGCAGGGTAGCTAGACAGGACACCGGGAAGCTTTCGCAGGAAACGAAGAACCTAATTAAGAAGCGTCAAATCATGAAAGTGTCAAGTACAACAGACAAAATAGAACTGGCAGAGCTTTCGAAGCTGATTAATAGACGTAAAGTATGCGATGTAAGAAGGTATAACATGGAGAGAATTGAGCACGCTATGAAAAACGGAGGAAGCGTCAAAGCAGTGAAGAGGAAACTTGGGATAGGCAAAAGGCGGATGTATGCACTAAGGGACAAAGAAGGCAAATTAACTACCAATATGGATAGGATAGTTAAAATAGCGGAGGAGTTTTACAGAGATCTGTACAGTAGCCGAGACAACCACGACCTTAATACTATAAGAACTAGCAGTAACCCAGACGACACCCCACCGGTAATGATAGAAGAAGTCAGAAAAGCTTTGGAGAGCATGCACAGAGGCAAAGCTGCTGGTGAGGATCAAGTAACATCAGATCTGCTGAAAGATGGAGGACAGAATGTGTTAGAAAAACTAGCCACTCTATTTACGAGGTGTCTCCTGACGGGAAAAGTACCAGAGTCTTGGAAGAACGCTAACATCATCCTAATACATAAGAAAGGAGATGACAAGGACTTGAAGAATTACAGGCCGATCAGCTTGCTCTCTGTAGTATACAAGCTATTTACAAAGGTAACTGCTAGCAGAGTAAAGAAAACATTAGAATTCAATCAACCAAAGGAACAAGCAGGATTTAGAACAGGCTACTCAACAATTGACCACATTCATACTATCAATCAGGTAATAGAGAAATGCTCAGAGTATAACCAACCACTATACTTAGCCTTCATAGATTACGAGAAGGCGTTTGATTCTGTAGAAATATCAGCCGTCATGCAGACGCTGCGGAATCAGGGCGTAGATGAAATATATATAAACATTCTGGAAGAAATCTACAGGGGATCAACTGCTACCATAGTGCTTCATAAAAAAGCAACAGAATACCAATAAAGAAGGGTGTAAGGCAGGGGGACACAATCTCCCCAATGCTATTCACTGCGTGCTTACAGGACGTTTTCAGAAGCCTAGAATGGGAACAGTTAGGGATAAGAGTTAATGGAGAGTACCTCAGTAACCTGCGCTTCGCCGATGACATTGCATTGCTGAGTAACTCAGGGGACGAATTGCAACTCATGATTACAGAGTTAGACAAGGAGAGCAGAAAGGTGGGTCTTAAAATTAATCTGCAGAAAACGAAAGTAATGTACAACAACCTCGGAAAGGAGCAGCGCTTTGCGATAGGTAATAGTGCACTTGAAGTTGTAAAAGACTATGTCTACTTAGGGCAGGTAATAACCGCAGAGCCTAACCACGAGATTGAAGTAACTAGAAGAATAAGAATGGGGTGGAGCACATTCGGCAGGCACTCTCAAATAATGACAAGTAGATTGCCACTGTCCCTCAAGAGGAAGAATATAACAGCTGTATCTTGCCGGTACTTAGCTACGGAGCAGAAACCTGGAGACTCACAAAGAGGGTTCAACTTAAATTGAGGACGACGCAGCGAGCAATGGAAAGAAAAATGGTAGGTGTAACCTTAAGAGACAAGAAGAGAGCAGAGTGGATTAGGGGACAAACGGGAGTTAAGGATATCATAGCTGCAATAAATAAGAGGAAATGGACATGGGCCGGGCATGTAGCACGTAGACAGGATAACCGCTGGTCATTAGGGTCACCAACTGGATTCCCAGAGAAGGGAAGCGGGGTAGGGGGAGACAGAAGGTTAGGTGGGCAGATGAGATTAAGAAGTTTGCGGGTATAAATTGGCAACAGCAAGCACAGGACCGGGTTAACTGGCGGAACATGGGAGAGGCCTTTGTCCTGCAGTGGACGTAGACAGGCTGATGATGATGATGATGATCATACAATACAAGAAATATCTCTTACGCCATGTTGTAAAAACGCTTCCTAAGCATTATGCTATTCACAGATATAAAGCGTGCAATACTCTGAAGCAAAGAAGCAAATAGTTGCCGAAGTAAGATATGTAACAGGACGCGTTCCTACGTGAACTCATGATATTATATTGACATTATTGCATCAATAATGTCTATGAATTTTCATGTATCAATGTGCGTTGTGTGACACTCATCTATCGAACGGACGGGCCGTAAAAGCGTCATGCAATAAATAATGTTGTATGAGTGCATAAATTACAAAATGCACATGCCCTGAAACTGGCTTGGTCGTATGTGACATTTCCCGGGATGTCCGCCGCGGGCAAAGATCAATAACATCACGGCACCAATGGCACGGCAAGAACGTGATGTGCGCTAGGACAAGAGTGGCTTTCCACTTCGGGGCATATATCGTCTTGTCTGGCTTGTCACACGCGCCTGGCGTTGTTTAGGTGTGGCATTCGAATAATTTTCTGCCAAAACACTGTCAAGGATTTCAGAATTTTAGATGCGGAGCATCTAATACTCGAGGCTTGTAGTGCGGCGCCGTCCGCAAGCTTCCTCCTCCTTCTTCCACCATCTGTGCATCCCTTCCTCCTCTACACACCGCGCGCGCTTCACTCCTCCACCATCTGTGCAACCTTCCTCCTCTACACACCGCGTGCGCTTCTCCTCTTCACGAACATTCGCTAGCTGTATGATGTAGCGCGCATGCACCGTCACGCTTCGAGAACATCGGCAGCTGACGCGCGCGCATGCGCCGTCGCGCTTCGAGAACATCGGCTGCTGACGCGCGCGCATGCGCCGTTGCGCTTCTCCCCCTTCTCGAACATTCGACAGCTGACGCGCGCATGCACCGTCACCCACCATCTGTGCCGCGCGCGCTTCTCCCCTTCGAGAACATTCTACAATTCTCCTGATTCTCCAGTGGACGCGCATGCGCCGTCGCGCTTCGAGAACATTCAACAGCTGACAGTGCATGCGCCGTCGCGCTGTATATATACTCAAGGTCGGCGCTTGCTCGCTCAGTTGCCGCTCATCGGTTGGTTTGTACGGCGCGTCGACGTCCAAGGTCGCGGTGAAATGAATTCCAACGAATCCACAAACACAATGATCGACGTCCCTTCGACCAGCGCCGCCCTTTCGCATACGTGTGTACGTGTTCACTCATTTAACACCCCCTCCTACAACCACGTTAACCAATTTAGCCATCGACCCAAGTAAGTCGCAATTTAACACCCCATTTCACAACCACGTTAACCAATTTAGCCATCGACCCAAGTAAGTCGCACTTTAACACCCCGTTAACCAATTATATGCTCCGCATTCTCCGCAGTGTTCCCCCGAGGGAAGCTGCAGGCAATTTTTTTTGTCGCAATTACTCTTACGTCAGAATAGAGTCCTTTTTGAAAAAGTTCATTAAGCAATTTTGTTTACTGCCAAGCTAGGTGGGTCGAGAAAAATAATCGGACGGGCTATGTATCGCTCGGAACAATACTGTGCCAATTGAATACGCGTAGCGCCCGGGATCATTTGTTATTGGTGCTTTTCATCTCAAACGCCCTGTTTTTCAGCTTCGCTGTTAAAGGGGCAAATAAAGTACTTGGGCTCAGAGGTTGGTTGACTGATTCATGTGTTGGGTTTAACGTCCGCAAATCACCGTATGGTTATGAGAGAGGCTGTAGTGGAGGGCTCCGGAAATTTCAACCATCTAGTGTTCTTTAACGTACACCAAAATCTAAGCACACAGGCCTACAGCATTTCCACCCTCATCGCAAGTGCAGCCGCCTAAACCGGGATTCGATCCCGCAACCTGCGGGTCAGCAGCTGAGAACCTAAGCCAATAGACCACCGCGGTGGGGCTTATCGTAAATTGTTTGGAAACTCCGAAGAAATGGAGTAAAGACACCAGGCCTGCTGGGGAAGCAGCTTTTGCCCTTAGTATTCTTACTTTGGGCGACCTACTTCAAGTAGAGTCGCAATAGCACAATATAAATCCTAATTTAGCAAAGTGGAAAAGTTCCTACTCTGTCATCATTCACTTGTCGGAGAAGGGACATACCCGCTATGCATCTTTGAGGTACTTTATTGATACCGTGGCTGAAGACATTCCAGAATTAGGGCGGCCACACTGTAAAATGCGGATAGCTTCAAATCACTCACTGGTTAAACAAATGGCATTGCGTGATACCTGTTTTTGTACTGACCTAGCCTGCTATTGGACATACTGACCAACACGACTCCTGTACACGGTCTTATGGCGACAAAGGTTCAAGCACCCGCGTGGCCCCGCAGCAGAATACCCACTCTTACGCAGAGGGTCTGTGTTCATGGATACACTGCACGAATCCAGAATTCTTTTTCTTATTCTTCCATATTAGTCTTACGGACACCGGCAGCGAGGTACAGCCACGGCCCCAAGAGCGGGTGTAATCAAATATTTTGCTGTAAAAATAATTTTGAGAGGAGGAGCGTGGATGACTAGAGAAAAATCGAGATGAGTGAAAGAGCAGGAAGGCATTATTTTGGTGATGCCGGGGCGGTTCCTGCTTCAGAGTTGAAAAGATGGTAAAGACATCCACATATATATATATATAGTCAAGTACATCCTCCGTGAGCGGTGACATTGTGGTTTATTTCGACGTTTCGGCCTAGGGTCTGGCCTTCATCAGGATTGAAGGTACAGTTTGTTGGTGCTCAGCTTTATAGAATCTCAAATCAGAGGGAAAGAGGAAAATAAGACAGAAAAAAAGAAAAAAAGAAGAAAAGGAAAAGACAAGAAGGAGGAAAAAAGAAAGAAAAAATAGAGAAAAAGGATATAAGGTGGACTCCCCCCTGGTCGCCTCTTCCACTCTTCCCTCCACTTCCCCCTTCATCTCTCTCCCCTTCTCCCCTTCACCTTCCTGATGTCAGCGGTCTGTGTATGCTTCCTTTCACTAACGCATTCTTCCCGACCAGACGGCGCCTCCTGGCTCTGGCGTTTTGGTGTGGGGCAAAAAAGAGCTTTTTTAAGAAGTTTAAGCCTTTATATACTCGGCGACCCATCAACATTTCGTCGTTGAAAGAGGGGTGCTGCGTATTGCGGCAGAGGCTGGTAAGCGGGCGCAATGCGAATTCCTTGCCCGCTTCTGGATTACGCGTGCAGTGGGGGCCTCACGACACTGTGCACAGGGTTGCTGTTGGCCACGTCATGCTTGGTACGATTGATTGGGTAGTAAAGTAAAAACAGAAAACAGACGACAGCTGTACTTAGGAAGAGTAGTTACAGTTGGAATTGCTTTGAGTTGTCTAGTACCCTTCGCAGTTGCAGTGCCGTGAACTCAGTTACTATTTTCATTTTCGCCGTTATTGTTTTCTAATGCTTTAATTGCTGCAAGTGTACCAGGATTCTCATTTATTCCTCTATCGATGGTGTTAAAACGGTGGATAAGGTAAGACTATCGTTGTTCACGTTCTTGGTTTCATTTAAATCCCGTCTCTAAGAGCGTTACTGATAGTTTGTCGAATGCATGGTCGGGAAGATTAAGATGTTTTGATAGGGGTAGATTTGGGGCTGATTTCGCATGTAATTATTGAAGCGAATCCTGATGATGTTTCTGTTTGTCCGATGTACTGCATACTACACACGTTGCATTCGAGTAGGTATACCACGTTAGAGAAATTGGATGTTAGGTTTCCGCGTATGTTAATCGAAAACTTGGATTGTGTGCTGGTTGCTTTGTGTGTTTCTCGCATCGCCTTACATACAAGACATCGTGACTTTAAACAAGGTCGGCATGAATAATTGGAGAGTAAGGTATTCATTTGAGAGTGGACAATTGTGTCTTTGAGGTTGCGTGTTCTTCGGTAAACGACGCCTGGAGCGGATGGGAATTCGCGTGTGAGACGTTCACTTTGTTCCAGAGTGTTGTAATGTAGTTTAAGGATTTTGTTTACATTGGGAAAGTTTGTGCTGTAAGTCAAGCAGAGGTACGTTCGTTGTGGCTCTTCTTGCGCTGGTCACCTAATAATCAAGTCATCACGCTTTAGTTTTCTCACTTTTTGAACAATAAGTGGAGGGAAGAAGAGGAGGGAAGAGTGGAAGGGGGCGCCCGGAAGTAGTCCACCTTATATCCTTTTTCACTTTTCTTTCTTTCTTTTTTCCTCTTTCTTTTCTTTTCCTTTTCTTCTTTTTTTCTGTCTTTTTTCCTCTAGCCCTCTGATTTGAGATTGTATAAAGCTTAGCACCAACAAACAGTACCTTCAATCCTGATAAAGGCCAGACTCTAGGCCGAAACGTCAAAATAAACCACGTTGTGACCGCTCACGGCGGATCTACTTGACTACATGCATATATATATATATATATATATATATATATATATATATATATATATATATATATATATATATATATATATAAAGAGAGGGAGATGTAATTAGTCCTACTTATGTTTCTAACAACGCAAGTCACTTAATCTTTAAAATATCAATTAGGCATATGTATCCATCACCAGATAGCATCTAAAAGCACTATTTTCTGCAAGGTAATAATCACGGCTCAGTTTTCTCGGCTGTTGAAGACATCTTTCCAAGCATGAAAAATTACACGTGACCACGTCCTCACCAGCAAAATGTGGAACAGAGTCTTCACTTGCTACCTCACTGTGACTCTTCTTTAGCGGCACTGCATCCTGGTGTGAGCTGTTCTCTAGTCACGTGATATATAAAAAAATGATATGTGTGGTTTTACGTACAAAAACAACCTGGCGTCTCTCATATACCACCGCTACGGATGACGTCTCTCATATGCCTATGAGAGACGCCATAGTGGAGGGCTGCAGAAAATTAGACCACCTGGTGTTTTTTAACGGGCACTGAAAACGCGCAGTATACACGGGCCTCTACCATTTCACCTCTATCGAGATAAGACAGCCGCGGCCAGGCTCGGACTCGTGAGCTCTGGCTCGGTAGCCGAGCACCTAGCCACTGTTATTCTGAGGCAGAGTCTGTCATTGTTTAGATTTGTCGGGCTTAATTTATTAGCAAAATAGAAAAGAAGCACGCAATTTGTACGCCGCTGAAATTAGCGCAGTTATGCATCATTTGCCCAGGCATAAATCATATTTTAATAACCAGGTGAGTAGTTGGTGAGTTAGAAACATAATTACTAATTAACGGAAGCTATTTAGGGTAAAATAACCAGTAGCTAATAGAGCTTACTGGAAAAAGTATGCACTAAGGTGCTTTGCGTAACAACGTGCTGTTTGAACACAATTGCGTTTTAAGCCGGAGTCCACCAGGATTCCGCTAACATATTTCTATCATGGATATGACGTTGAAAAAAATTCACAGTAAATTCACGGAGTGAACGATGGTGAGTGGGGTGAAGCTTCGAAAGGTTTTACGAGAAAACCGTGAATCCGTCGTCCGTCTATCTGTATGTAGTCTGTATGTGTGTCTGTCCGCCTGTTTCGTTCACTAGCCCTCCCCCATATATGGAGGCACTGGATCGTGCCTTCGGGATTTTGTCAAGGGCGTCTTCAACTTCTTTTCGTTTGACTTGACGCTTTGCTTCACTCAAGTAGTTTGTCCGTCCGCCTGTCCACCCGCACGTGCTGAGTGAGTCATAGAGCCAGGTGTTCATGTACCAAGAGAGAAACATGTACAGACCCACAGCATTAGGATCTTCGCCTCTAATTTATACTAACAGTTTCCAGAGAAAAAATTGGCAGATTCCCAGGTACAGTGGAAATCGACAATGTGCGAAGCACGAATGACAAATGCTGACATGTCACTTTAAAATCAGCACAAGGTTACGAGGTGGAGGTAAATGATGCCGCACATGGCTTCCGTGTAACGAATATCAAGTTTAAGTATGTTATTTCCCTTCGTCATCTATTTACGTCACGTGATACCAAACTTTGTATATGTGGAGCTTGCTAAACGGCCGCGAGCACGCTATGAGCGTTGTATATTGTCACGTTCTTGCATGACACGCATATCAGCATTATCACGTTTGCACCAGTCATATATTTTGTCATCCAATAACGTCACTTAACACCAAATTTGGTATATGTGGAGCTAGCGAAACGGCCCCGAGCGCATCATGAAGGCCCAATATACTCCAATGTAGCATTTACGCGCGCGCACGCTGGGTACAGAGATTCTACGTTAGCGAAACGCGAGCACTCGGTAGTCTGACGCCAGCTTTCGCCCAGCTTTTCAACCCTGGCCTCCCGTGTACATATGTAAGAGCGGAGCAATTGGCGTTGTGGTGTATTTGCTCTGGGGCAGTGCCAGTATGTGTGGTATATAGTCGGTGTTGAGAAAACGATGAGCCCCCGTGTCCATAGCGAAGTCCACCCGTCCACCTTTTGTTTATTCTAAATGCAGTGCTCTAATGCCTGATCATGATAATATCGCTCCTAATCCTTTACATAATTTGCAACATCCTCCACACCCCCCAATGTGGCCTCATGATGAACAATATCACAGTTGCTGTAAACACCAAACACACAATGTTAGACACTAATAGTTTGACGTCGATTTCAATCCACGGAGAAAAATCGGGGTTTGCTCTTGCACCTGGTTTTCCAATGGTGCTTCCGACGCTTGCTCCATATACGTGCCTTCGAACGCGGCCCCTTCGGTGAACTTGCGCTCTCGATGATCAGGTTTCGTTAGCAGAAACATGGTTCCTTCTGTGATCTTCTGGTGTGATTTATTTTGAGAAGTTTTGCCTTTGAACTTCTTGCCATGGTTGTGTTCACCTTGCAGGCATCATCCTTCTTCCTCCATTCCCGACTTGATTGCTTCATTTGCCGGTTTAGCCCTGTCTCAATATACCTAATCAGTAGCGAGGTAGTTTGTACAGTTCGCATTCTTCTCCCCCTTGATGTTTGTAGCTTAGTCGTAGGACTAAGACAGGCAGCAGCCTACTCTGCCCTCGCAGCTTTTTCTTGCTTCTTTTCGCTTAAATGCGTCTCTATTTGCTTTTGTCCAACATTTATACGCATGTCTGCGAGGACTATGCAACATCTGAATCTGCTAGTCTTGGCTAGCACCCGTTCTTGATACTCTTGAATGCCCGTTTAGAACTTCAAAGGCTTCCCGCTTTTCATTAGTAGAACTTTGACCCTCCACCATATGCCCCTCAGTTGTTGTAACTGCCGTGTCCTTTGCTTCGTGCGTAGGGTACGCTGACGGCAGTCCTAACGGCGTTAACCCGTTCTTTGAAAGTAGCGGTTCTGTGCGTGCTTAAATGCTTGTTACAGTGGTGAAATTGGTACCTTTTCGGCTTCCAGCACGTTCAGCAATTCGTCGTGAGCCTGAGTCTTCTAGCTTCCAGAGAAGAAGATTGCTGCTTAAGAAGCAAAAGCTAGATGGTGGCGCCAAAGATGAAGTGTGCACGTTAGCTTGTTCCTCTGTCGAAATCCTTTGCCCCGTGACCTCCAAGCGAGCTTGTCGAGCATTTAATACGTCCACGATGTTATATTCCACTCTGACCATGGCTAGAATGCCCCGCCGCGGTGGTCTAGTGGCTAAGGCACTCGGCTGCTGACCCGCAGGTCGCGGGTTCGATTCCCGGCTGCGGCGGCTGCATTTCCGATGGAGGCGGAAATGTTGTAGGCCCGTGTGCTCAGATTTGGGTGCACGTTAAAGAACCCCAGGTGGTCGAAATTTTCGGAGCCCTCCACTACGGCGTCTCTCATAATCAAATGGTGGTTTTGGGACGTTAAACCCCACATATCAATCAACCATGGCTAGAATGATCTGGTGTTCATAAAGTTCTCCTTCGCCCGTCTCAGTTTCTAAGCGATCGATGTCAACTACGTCTTCTCCTTCCTTGTCGATTTCTTTAGGACGCTTGTAATGCTGAATCAAAATTCTATGAATATATCGTAACTCATACCCAGCCGCGGTGGTCTAGTGACTAAGGTATTCGGCTGCTGACCCGCAGGTCGCGGGATTGAATCCCGTCTGCGGTGGATGCATTTCCGTTGAAGTCGGAAATGTTGTAGGCCCGTGTGCTCAGATTTGGGTGCATGTTGAAGAACCCCAAGTGGTCGAAATTTCCGGAACCCTCCACTACGGCGTCTCTCATAATCATGTGGTTGTTTTGGGACGTTCAACTTCACATATCAATTAATTATCCTAACTCACTTACTGACAGACGCTCCACGTGTATTAGACATTCAATGTTGGCGATGGCTTCTGTGACGGCCTTGCGCACTTCATTCCGCCTTGCGACTAGGGCCTCCATTATCCAGTCCAGTGTCGGAAACGTGAAAGATCACTGGCCGGTCATATCACTAGGCGAAGTCGCAGTCAACGTGATGTCCGCCACAAACGCTTCGCAGAATGAAGTCTCAAGATAAGTCGAGATGTCATGCTTCTTGATCTGGTTCACGGAAATGGTTTTGCTTCGCACATCAGCTTCAACCAACGGCGGCTTCACAAAAGTCTTCGGGGCTGCGACTGAGATCGAAATTCGTGAAGGCCGCTACGCCTCACCTCTGAAGGTCCTTCCTCCCGGGTTTCAAAGCACCAAATTGTTTATGAAAGGATGAGCCGCCGTGCCCATAGCAAAGACTGTTTGTTTGTTTGTTTATAGCCTAGAATTCATGGCTCCTACCCACTCTGGAGGATTGACCAAGACAACATATAGCCTCATATGGACGATAACTGCACTATTGCTTACAACAAAAAAGGGGGGGGGGGGTTGTAGAGCGAAGAAAGTATATTTAAAAAAAGAAAGAAACCAAAGCTTCAGATAGTGAGAAAAAAAGCAACAAAAAAGTAGACACTAATAGCTATTTGAGTACGTGGTAATTTTTAGTACCTTTTCTGAGTACCTGCTAACGTAAGCTTTATGTTGAAAAACGTTTAGAGTCTTGAATAGAATTACACACCACATCGAATGCATCTCTGTGGCAATTTTCGAAAACAAGGCACCAAAATTTAGAGCATTTTCTGTTGTTAAATTTAAACCTAGATTCGCAAACGAAATATCTGGAAGTCGTTTCCTAATTTCGCATAGTTCCGACATGAGCCAAAATAAGGTTAAATAGTTTCCGATTCTTCGTAAAACGGGCAAAGGGGGAAAGCGTCAGACCAGCTCTGAGTAAATAAAATTTAATGGCGGTACACGACACTGAAATCTGGAGATTTTAATTTCAAGTTTTTTTGACGGACTCCACTGGGCTTTCCATGGAACTTTGAGGTGCTGATGATCTGTCCATTGTGTGATATTTTCTAAACTATCTGTAAAAATAGCGAATTTTCTATATCTAACTCCTGATAAGTATTCTAAGTCGGGAAGTACTGAAATTACTAGTTCATCAAGTGATGCTCGGGCCAAAGCATCTGCCAATTCATTTAATTGTAATCCGCAGTGGCCTGGGACCCACACTAATTTGAGGAGTTTCGAATGCGGCGGATGCTAATGTGTGGAACACTGCTAGGGCACGAGATTCTTCGGATCTTGTCAGAGCTGCACACACCGAAAGTGAGTCTGTTAGGATGGTTGCACTGATCTCGGTCGTAAGAATTTTTCGAAGAGCTAAAATAATAGCTCCTAGCTCGGCTTCAATTATAGGAGCGAAATCTGGAAGCCTTACTGAAAAAGACCAGCTGAGAAAATCAGACGCAATTCTTACACCTGCCTTTTCATAGTTGACAGAAGCATCTGTAGCTATTACATTTTTTTTAGTTTCAGCATGCACCAAGTAATCTTTTAAGGTAGTGGTCAAAAATCTAAGAGATTGCAACTCGGATTGTGGGGGGAAGACTTCATCGTACTCTATTCTAATGTTAAGGGGTAAAAAATTAGTTTCAATTACTGTGCTAATGTCTACATTAATGTATATCAGTTTCTTTTTAACGAAAGTTATCTGATGGGTATGAAACCGAGGCGAATGTGCAAGAAAGAAAGAATCAGGGTTGCTCATAAATGCGTACTCTGATCTTTGCGCCGGTAAACTGTAGAACTTCAAGAAGATTTGAACCATTAGAATGCGGCATCGACAGAGGAGTGTTGGCAATCACGCTTCTTGGTACAATACATTATTCGCCAGGAACCTGGGAAGTCGAAGGCATATTCGCAAGGCTTCTCGCTCTAACATTACTAGCGCTTTGATTTTATAACCAGCGGCCCCCGAGAAGAATACTCACCCAAATTCCGATATTGGTCGCACATACATTTTATATATCATTAACATCGTGTGTCTGCACAGACCGTATTTTCTGTTGCTTAATCTGCGTAATAAACCTAACGCCCGTTGAGCCTTGGCTGTTATACATTCTAGGTGTGGGCTCCAATTTAGCTTTTCATTAAAAATCATTCCTAAGTACTTGACTGAATCTACTTGTGCAATAGGTTCCCGATTATATAATACAAAAATTGAAACTGTATCTGCAATAAGAAACACCAAGAGCGCACTTTTACTGATGTTCAATGACAATGAAATGGATTGCAACCAAATTTCTAGAGTATTATATATCTTTGCAATTTTTAATGTAGTGAGTAAACGTCGCTCTCTGCAGCGAAAAACGCAATATCATCTGCATAAATGTAGACACTGACATCCTGAACATTGGAAATAGAGCTCATCAGTATATTGAATAATTCTGGAGATAGGACGGACACTTGGGGAACACCACGTTTCTGAATTTATGCGAACAACAGCCATCCTTCACGCAGTATAATTCCCTTGATTTTAAGAATTCTGCAATCCACTCAGTAATATAATGAGAAAACTTTAGGCTCTACAAGGTGTTCAGTACAATAGAGGGCTCAACACTGTCATACGCTTTAGCTATGTCGAGAGTTACTAATGCGGCGTACTACTTCCTTTTACGAGCAAGCTGTATTCGACTCTCTAAATCCGCATTGGCGCACCAAATTGAGCATTCACTGCGAAAACCAAATCGTTTTGGCTTTAATATGAACTTATTCCTCATTCAAGACCTCATTCGGCCATTTAGGACCCTCTCTATGATTTTCACAGTGTTCGAAGTTAGTGAGATGGGTATAATATTTTCTATGATAAAACCTAATCCTTGCTTTTTTAATAATGAGAATACCTTAGCTATTTTCCAGTCATACAGTATCCAGGCATTTTTAAAGAGTAGTTTATAAGATTGAGGACGTTACCGGGGGATAGCTTCAAGAAATTTCAATAATAGGAACTGTGATTCCATCTGAACCAGGAGCTGACGAGGGTAGATCTCGAATTACTTTTGATGCTTCAGACAGCGTTACGTTTTCGAAGTCAGTGCTTATGCCAGGCTTTTGCCAGTTGAAAGCCATAGTTGAAGAAAATCTAATTTCTAGACTTCTGCCAATTGACTCTAAAGAGTTCTTCGTTTCTTTTAATGATGGTTTTTAATAATCAGTATTTACTGTAAACGGCAGAATTTTGCGAGATCGCATATATTGAAATAAAGCATTCTTATTTTTAGGTTTCTAGAGAAAATATAAATGTCTTTTATCATATTCTTTTTTAGCTTGGGCCACCGTGTGTTTAAATACAGTACCAAGAAATTTATAATCTGACCAGTTCTTAGGGGACTGAATATGTATTAGCATCTTCCAAGCTGTCTGTCCTCGTCTGTGATCTCATGAACAGTTGGAATACCACCAGGAGCTATAGGGTACTCTCTTCACCGATTGAACAGCGAATTCAGCGTTTTTGTGTGCTTTTTTAATTACTTCGCTTGATTTCATAGCTTTAGTGTCATCTCCATCTTGAGAGGGAGAGTCTAAAGTAGTTTTTAGGTTGTGTTGAAATTTAGCATAATTTATATAGGTCTGGGCATGGAAGCGTGAGGGTTTGACGGGGCAAGCAATCTCGAACATTATTGGAAAGTGGTCACTGTTGGAGGCGCAATCAAGGGCTGTCCACGATGTACTAGCAATGGCCGAGCTTACAAAGCTTAAATCTAAGGCGGAGCGTGAATGACCTCGAATAATTGTGGGAGTTCTAGTGTTAAGGCACAATAAGTTGTTGTCTACCGGCCAGTTCCATAGCCGTTGTCCACAATGACCTGTTCTAAAGCCCCAGCAGATTTGGTGAGAATTGAAGTCGCCAACTATAATTTTTTTCTTTACAGCCTGAAACAGCAGCCGTATTTAACAATCTCGTGTCTTGAACGCCTACAGGAAAGTAGACGTTTATTAGCGAGAAAGGCAAGTATCCTGGCATGGTAATATCTAACGCGAAAATTTTGTATTCAGAAGATATACATTTGTATGAGTTTGTTTAGTTTTAAACTAATTTTATTGTTTGTAAAGAAAACTAAACCTCCACCTTTGGGTGGACCGTCTAGATGAAAGGTGTGGAAGTTGGGTAGGTGAAATAAGTGATGTGTTGAAAGCCAAGTTTCTTGTAATGCAATAATAGCCGGGTTGAATTTGGATGACAGGTTTAACAGATCTGTTATGGCTGAGTGAAGAGATTGGCAATTCCAATGTATAATTTTAAGAGACCCTATGATTTCGTTAGAATGGTTTCGGCAACTACCTTATCTAAAATACTTTCTTTTAAAAAATTGGTTTTTAAAAGGTTGCCTTTCTGGTATTTCTTGCTTTTTACATGTTTCGCGAGCCAGGTTTTTTCGATACAGGGGATCTAGAACACTTAAGGCATTTGAGATCCATGTCCATATCTTGTGTGTCCTGAGAAGCTTCCTGCGCACCCTCGCTTTGCCTCTGAACGCCTTCTCCAGAGGGCTCTGCAGACTGTGCATCCGGTTGAGTTATCTCAGATTCTGGCTCACTTGTCGGGTGTACATACTCAGCATTTTCTACAACCGTACTTATATCTATCTGTGCTTCATTGAGTTGTGCGATTTGGTTATTTACAATGTGCGACAGCGACTCACATAGGGTGGTAGCAAGGCGATGCATAGCCTTATCCACAGCCTTCTCGATCATGTCCGCAATTGATAGGGAAATAGATGCTTCCATTGCTATGTTATGGCGGGCAGCTGCTCCTGCGTACCCTTGAGTTCTGGCCTGAATTTCAGCAATGGCATTCTTTCGGAAGCATCGCCTTCTGACACCAGTTTCAAGTATTTGGATTTCACGTGCCTTGGCTGAGCAATTTGCGTTATCAGCGCAGTGTGCTTTATGACAAAGACAGCACTTTTCTTCATTACTTTTAAAGTCGTTTGAGTTGTGCGTCTCACTACGAATTCTGCATCCAGGCACTGACCTGCATCCTTTCACTGTGTGCCCATAACACCCACGCTTAATACACTGTAGGGGACGAGGTGATAGCGGCTACACTCTGTATATTAAAGGCCACGCTTTGATTTTGGTTGGGCGATTTGACCCGGCAAATGTAGCAATCACGGACTCCGTTGGGACCTTGTTGTTGTCGACAACTCAAATATATATATAGATCGCTATCACACGTGCTTCTGAAAACAAATCTAATATCCCAGTTGGAGTCAAGTTGACATCGACACCCCGAACGAGGCCTTTGACAAAAGCTAGGTGAGGTGGAATGAATGCGCTTCACCGGGTTGGTAGCAAATACCGAGCATTTTAGTAGGTCTCGAACACAGAGCTGGTCCGACAAGAAGCAAAGAATGCCACCCTTGTCGAACTGCCTGACCTCTCTGATGCTTTGGTAGTGAGTTGTAGCGGCCCTCAACTCCGTCTGAATCATTTTTGGATTCTTCATCCGTATTATACCATCGTTGCTTGGGACCAATGCCACAGGAACGGATGAGATGTCATTGCGTAAAAACAAGTCGACTGGCGATTCCTGCGAAGGAAGAGAAGCAGACCAGAGGAAAGCCCCTTGTCCAGGTGAGCAAAACGGCATCTGTCTGGTCGTAATATCTGAAAATATAATCGCTTATCAATTAGGACACTATAGAAACGCTTATGAAAAAAATAATAAACAAAATCAATCACAACTACTAAATTCTTGGCCAAACCCTCAGAGCAGGCAAACGTCAGTCGCTGATCGAAAGCTTATCCCCGAAAGCAAAGTCCACCCGTCCACATCTTCTTTATTCCAAATGCACTGCTTTAATCCCCGATGATGATAATGCCGCTCCTCATCCTCTACACAAATTGCAATAGTCGGAATAGTACTACACACTTCGCAGTGAGATGTATTTGGGGCTTGAATTTTGTGCAGTGTAAAGTAACTCGGCAGGGGATGTGTTAGTGCTAGCCTCAAGAGCACGGTTTTTTAGAAAAATGTTCAGGTGGTTTATGAAGCTCTCTTCAGGCTATTCGGAGGGATTTAAAATGGTCCCTCAGTTCCTTATTGCGTACTGTGTAGTTTACTGTTGGCAGATAAATTTCTGGCGCACCCTGAAAAGTATGTGAACACCAAGGTATCAAGGCCTCAGCGTGTGAACGGGAGTTGCCCAAGAAGAGGGACCTGGTGTTCACTACAGGTGGACTAATATGTCGGGATTGGGATGTCTATGAGTAGTGAGCTCAGCCAGTACGTTTGGATGGAGCTGGTTTAACACGAAGAATGTTAAACATTTTTTGTCGCGAATAGATGACTCACTTGAGATATTGTGTTACTTTTCTTTCGCAGACTGGCGAGCTATTCATGAATTATTTTTTATAGAGGTGAGCAGATGAGCATTATGATTACGAAAACTTGGCTATACCATTTTATGGCATGCCCATTGTATTACGTGAAGTACCAGTATTTGAATGAATGACGAGCTCCATAATTTATTTTTTAATGTGGTTCACTTGCTTTCATACAATGACCTTATTCAGCTATGTTCACAAGCCATGTAGTTGACTGTATCCACTCTACATTGTTTTCACAATTGTAGTATTCCGCTGAACTGTTTAAAAAATGTAAATTTTGCCATAAGTAGGTCACAGAGCTTGGTCATCTTGTTGATGCTGTCGGTAAGTTCAGGAAGTTTCGCGAAGTCACCCCGACTACATCACTCGCATCTGAAACGACTATTTTCATTTAAGAGGGATGAAATGCGAATGACAACTAAATATGTAAGGCAAGGATCACGCAAAGCATATGTTATCGAATGAGTCAACTTAATTATGTAGTCCACAACTGAGAGGCATATGTTTGACTTCATCGGTGCGGAAGTGCAAAAAAGAGGATATAGAGTGAAAGAGACTGGACGAAGTGCTTGGTCCTGTTCGTTTCTTTTTGTATCCTCATTTTTTGTCTGTGCTATTTCACACTGATGGAGCCTTACCAAGAAGCTCAAACCTATGACCCTGTAGTTTTTATGACTGTTCATATTTGGCTGGCGATCCAGTGTCAATGAGTCGATGGATTGCTGCTCGCAATAAATTTGGCATAGACTTTCGGGAAAGTTATGGTACAAACATGTGCCAAACAGCCAACAAAAGGCACAGGTCTGTGCCTTCCGTAGGCTGTCTAGGCACGGTGAATTGTAGCTGACTACAGAAATGCCAATCAAAAGCGGGCCAGGCAAGTTGATGAAGTAGGCAGTGGCTAGGCTTCAGTAATTATTTATGAAGGTACGTACAGCACCCAATGGGCATTATTGCTGGTGGAAATTACACTACAAGCTCCTGCGACCTGGAACTTTCCTCTTTCAGTTCTCCATAGTAGCTTGCAATGTCTTATGTTTTTATCGTCTCTTTTTTCCCGTCAGTTTAAAAATGGTCAAATTTCTGTTTTCATCATTTCCGCTGTTTTGTTGTGTTCGCCGATGCACTGCACAACACCACAAACACTGCATACGTACTCCATGACAAAGCAACCCTTTTGAGAGTCTAAATAAACAAATTGGTTCATGTGCGTGGAACCAAAACCTGAAAAAACACAGTTATGCCAGCTGTTGCACAAGGACATTTGATCTTGCCATTGAGGCCTTAAGCAGTTTAATCGCTGTATTTTTTTGCTAGATCGGTAGTGCCTACATCTGCAGCCTACTGGTTTCATAAGCACCAATGTTCCTGAAGCTTACGCTATCGTCACGGCGTAAGCACAGGAGCTGTATTGCGACTAGCTGAAGTGTGGTGGATTATACACGAGAGAAGCATCTTCTTCACTCTTTCATGCAGTGCCTTTTGAGGAGATAAGTCATCTTCCCTGTCATTACCAGTGCGTAGCTATACACCAATAAAGACACAAATATATTTCACATGGAAGGTGTGCTGTACCTTTGTCCTAATTTTCCCTGAGAAGGACCCTGGCTTTGCTATAAGGGGATGTCTACCAACCTGGAAAAGTCAGAGAATTTGAACCCTTGTGAAAAAGCCGTGGAGAATGCAGGGAATTTCTGAAAAATCTGGCCTGGTCACGGAAACTGACTGTAGTCTGTGCGGCCATCACAAAAGTAAGCATTACCATAGATCGAAGCTCAAAAAGCTACTCCTTCGGCAGCAACTACACTGAACAGCTAACAGTTGTGTGAAAAAAAGCAGTGCACAACTGTTTCTTCTTAGTCAAGACACGAAAGGATGCACCTACCAAAAGCACACAAAGCTTACTCATATTGTGGCACCCGCTACGAGAACATTGTTCACAAAAATAGCCATAATAAATCTGAGCATCCCACTTGTTATTTCTTTACTTTGGGACCCTCATTTGTATATTTGTTGATCTTGTAACTTTTTTAACAATCAACTGAACCTAAAAATTGAATTGGAGTACGCTTAAGTACATGACATGAGCTACGGAAGTACATTGTTGGAACTGTCCCATCACTCCTGCTCAGCATATGCACAGTTGTCTGCATGTGCTGTTATTTCAAGTGCAGGCATGATGCAAGCTTTCCTTTGACCAGAACACGCACACTTGGCCACTCACTATGGCGGCCTGTGGAAACCACATGTATAGCAGTACATATGAGACAACGTAGTTTGCTGTTGTTAAATTCGTGTTTTGTGTAACAGCGAGGAACATAAACGTTCTGTAGGTGGTCGATTGTGAGTGTTAATGAATGAGGGGTGACTTTTAACTCTTTCCTTGAAAAAATTAGTCCCACTGATGTGCTGGTTGATGCAGTTGTGGCAGCCTAAAGTAAAAATAAGACAGTGGAACTTTTCGCTTGGCACCTTGACCTTCACGTTGTCTAAAGCGTACCCTAGCTTCCGTATTCGTACATACACTATGTTGGCATCTGTTGCTTCTACATATATCACACAGCATATCCCACTTTCAAACCACAACATATTTCACGTCGTCCCGCCGCGGTGGTCTAGTGGCTAAGGTACTCGGATGCTGGCCCACAAGTCGTGGGTTCGAATCCCGGCTGGGGTGGCTACGTTTCCGATGGAGGCGGAAATGTTGTAGGCCCATGTGCTCAGATTGGGGTGCACGTTAAAGAACCCCAGGCGGTCAAAATTTCCGGAGACCTCCACTTCGAAAACTCTCATATTCATATGGTGGTTTTGGGACGTTAAACCCCACCTTAATCTATCAGTCAATCAGTCTTGACTGTGATTTGGCTCGGCTTGAATGCCTTCTTGTTGGGCTAATACTGCAATTAGCAGAGGCTTGCCAGGTTATGTCATGGCTTTTCTTAGTAATATTATTACTTTTGTTAATATTATTGCCCATAAAACGGTAAACGTCCTCAGCTACACACTTATTACAGGTAGCTCGTGTTTCAATGGTGAAGTTGGGTAATTTCATCTATCTATCTCAATTCAGTTTCTTGAGATGGTTATATAAATCTGTGATTTTTTAGGCTTATAATCATACAAGATCACACAAACAAAGATAACCTACTGGCATTTGTGATAAATCTATGAAATCGAGGGAGCTGTTGCACCCTGACAGATTCCTTCTTGCCAGCACATGTTCTAACGTCACCATTTAAACGCTACCCCTAGCTTTTATTGCAGGCATCTGAGGACTCTGTTGAACTCTAAGCGTCAGAGACCACAGAAATAAAACATCAACATGCTTGTGCTCGCCGTTGAGAAGAATTAAAAAAAAATTATGCTCTAAGGCTCTGTTTTGCGACGTTAGTCATTGCTCAATGAGAGGTAAACAAAATACATAGAATTGGTCTTTTTTTAATCCTGAAAAGTATGTACTATAGGTGTGCAATTTAGTTGGGGATGCAAATCAATAGCAAATACAGCAATCCATGTCGCATCAGACCTATTACGATCTACATCCTAAATAGTTAGGTCAGCAAGTACAGGTCAATATAATCGAATGCACATCCGAAGCGGCCAGGGCTGTAACCATTAAACTGAGAGTGTATTGCAGTGGTGGAACCGACCGAGCTTCGCCGTCCTCCTGTTACGCAGATGTCACAAAATTGTGCCACTTCTACGTTTCTAGCAGCTTTGGCTCAAGTGTAGGACAGTCGTGGGCTTCTTTAAACTTAGCTGCAGTTAATTTCGGCTTCTGTGTTTGCGTTCTTGTTCTTCCATGCATTAAGCAGCCAACTTGCTCACTCTCTCACTCGGAGGCTTCATTTTTGCCAGATATACTATTTTCTTTCATATTTACCGTAAGTGCTCAGAAGATTCTGAGCACTTGTGGTACATTTATTTACTATTTTTATAGGAGTGCCTGATTTTTTTTTTATCACTCGAGGGTCTTCTTCCAGTGCAGAGTTTTCCAAGCACATGTGGTCATGGAATTCGCGTCAAATCATCATGAAAAACCTGAAAAAGTCAGGTAATTCGGAAAAATCGAATTAATAGATACCCTGTAGTAAAAAGGGATCCAAAGGTGACTTTCAGAAAATAGTATTCTTGCAAAATACAGACATTTCTACATGTGCAGATCAAGTTTTCAATGCGGAGCATTTTATAGCTGCACCTACTCGCAAATCAGGTTTTACTGGCTTCCCCACTACGCCTATGCGCGTTTGTGCCGCATGCTCGCGTCTCATGCCAACATGATGCGCTATATTTTTTGGCTCGTATATTCTTGGGTGCTTAGACTACCAATCTGCCACATTTTCTGGCCAATAGCAAGCTCAAGAAGTGATGTAGGGCTCCTTTACAACTGCTTACTTTATCGGCCCACCATATTGAGGAGAACACTGAAAAATAACGAGTGAATTTGTGTACTCATGGTGTAAGCTTTTGCTTTGATACGGCTTTTGTGGTTCACAGACCTAATGACTTTATTAGCAACATCCCAGTGTCTTCAGAGGAGCGTGTAATATTGTCGGAAGTGTTTCTGTACATTGTTCCTCTATCTAGAACAATTGACATACGGTGCCTGTAGGAATAATTTTCACTTAATCATCACGTTGAGAACATTTTTCTGACATATGTAGAGGCCAAGGCAGCTGCTGTCTGAAAGAAAATAATACAGCATGTCATAACAGTTGGAAGACAAAAAAATTATTCATGAACTTATTGAAACCCATCAGTCATATTAGCGAGAAAGTTAATGAGAAAAAGAACTGATATGCTAGAAAACAGAATAAGCTATAACTGTTAAATCTAATAATATAATTGTGGACGCTTAATATTCCACAATCACAATATCTTGGTGAGAGACACCATAGTGACGGTTCAGAGAGTTGCCACAACCTGGAGATCTTTAATGTGCCATTTATTGTAAGTACACTGGCCTCAACTGTTTTCACCTCTACTGCAAAATAGGACTGTTGCATTTGGGATTTGATCCCGTGACATTCGTGCAACTCTGAAATCCAAATGCAAATTACCAAGCATCTGGAGCTGGTGAAATAACACTTTGTAGCACCAAAAGAACATTAGCAACATTTATTCATGAAAAACATTTTAAGCTGCAATAACATCCCGGAAGCTTTGATGAAGTTGGTGCTTTTAATTTACTTAGTTTTACTTAGTTTCCTTACGACGCTTTAGTTATAATACAAGTCACATAAGCTATGTTAATTTTCCATGCATTACGTTTGCTATATAAAACAACCTGGGCCTTCAATGCATGGCGAAGGGCCTGCTAATATGCTTAGCGGAGAAACTTAATAAGCTCGCTGATGTACTCGGCTGCTGACCCGCAGGTCACATGATCGAATCCAGGCTGTGGCAACTACATTTTCGATGGAGGCGCAATTGTTGGGAGTCCTTGTGCTCAGATTTGGGTGCACGTTAAAGAACCCCAGGTGGTCGAATTTTCTGTAGCTCTCCACTATGGCGTCTCTCATAATCATATGGTGGTTTTGGGACGTTAAACACCACATATCAAATCGGAGACCTAATAAAGAGGCTGCTGAGGTTCAGTGGTGGTTAACAAAATACATGGTATACAGGTTTCTTTGCAAAATTCCAGTCCTCGGCAGTACATAAAATAGTTGATTAGGTGTGACCGTAGTATGGTCAGACTTAATATGTAAGCATGTTGCATGAACAATTGAGTGTTTTGCCTTATATTTTTATACACATTTCTCATTTATCTGCTATGGCTGTAACTCACGTTGTGTTCATCACTTTAATTTGCAGCACATGCCAGACCAGACATCCAAGACAGTGTGCAGTTTGTCCGCATGAATGCTTTAATTTTTGTGACAGGCAATTTTGACTCATTTAGAGTTCAGTTGCACAGGCTGCGATGTAAGATAGTACAAAAGTACATTGTGACGTTGAAAGTGCAAAAATATCTACATTACAGGGCCAGAAGAGGACTATGTTGGCAGGAGGTTAGACAAAGGAGAAGAAAAGAGATGTGGTCACGACAAGTTTATCAGCTTCTAGACTGAAACTCGAGAAAGCTGGCAGCATCAAATATCCCTGATGTTCTCTGAAGAATCTGATGCACATGAATTTCAGCCACTCCTGCTGTTCCAGCCACTGGTCTAAGGAATTCCTGGGTTTCTCCATGGTAGATGGACTTGACCGTCAGAGCTGCTGACTTGTTTGCCTGCTGGCACCAGCACCACTCAGGGCGCCAACTGAAAGCCACCGTGACCGATGAGTGGATAGATCATCTTGATTTCACTCGGAGGCCATCTGCCTAGCGCGACTGAAAGCTGCCAACTGTGACATTGAGTTGGTCTGAACAGTGCTTCTTTTTTTAATGGTAGCATAACTTAATCGCAGTGACTTTTTCATTTCATTGGTTTGGATTAAGCACGCTTGCTGTTTTTTTTTCAATTGTTCTTCCACCTAAAGAAGGTCTGGTTCCTACATGAAAACTGCATGTTTTTGAAGTCGGAATCTTTCGCCTATTTCAACAAGAAAAAACTGCGATAACATAACATCCCATGGTGTATTGTTGTATAATACAATGCTGTACTTGTACAATGGGCTTTCTGTAGGCATCTGCATAAGTGCCTGTATACCACTAAAAAGAACTGAAAGGTAACAACACAGGTGCTTGTTGCTTGTTCTGTCCTTTGTTTGCATCAGTATTCTCAGACACTATGCGGTTGTTCATTTCACCTTTACCTCTTGTTTTGTGAGAAGTTCATGCTGAAATGTCATGTACATTTTTAAAATTTTTGTCAGTCACGTGTTATCAAAGTTAGGTTTGTTTGACTTGTGCCGATGCTTTCTAGGTAAATACGTACTTGTGCGAGAAGAAAGTACCAGAGTTATCATATGTCTAGTGTAGTGGTAGGGAATTTCACATAGTAAAGGAATGCTACATGGGACACTCATGTGCACCCTTGAATTCTATTGTATTCATGTCTCTGAAAAGTGTATGTTGTATTTTATTTTAATATGAAGAATATAGTGATCCAGTAATTGTGCTTTCACTGAGATAATCAAGAAGTACTGGTCTGCCTGGTATATAATGTGATGTAACCGGGGTTCTGCCCAGAGGACCAGAGCCAGCCAGAGTCTCGGAGATATTGAAGAGAGGTGCCCGGAGCTGTTACCAGTAACTTTTAATTACATTATATACAGGTAGTGTGTTACATGATGGCGGTAGCATCACGGAATCTCTCGACGAAAGCATGATGGGAGGTTCTGCGAGTTTGTAAGAACTTGTTAGCAGTGCCTCGGCGCTTGCGTTTTATGTCCTGGCCTTCCCAGGATTCCCTGCAGGAAAAAAAAACAATACAGGCCAGGACAGTCCAATGAAGTTTGTCATATTCACCTCCACCCACGAAAGGGGAAGGTGAAACACCGCCTCCTTCTCAACCAACAAAAGCGGGAAGAGGCACGCCCAGTTCAGCCTAAGGGGAAGGAGAAAACACTACACACCGCGGACGACACAGCACAGCACGAAGACGTTGAGCCTTGCGAAAAAGTCAATTTCGTGGTCGTTTGCAGTGATGGGTATGTGGCGCCAGGCAGACCACAAATTGTGGAAACTTCGGCACCAAGGTGTCACAGAGAACGTGGGAAAGGCATCCACAGTCGGTTCTGAGACGCTGGGTCATTTGCCCGGGGCACCTAGACGACAAAGCAAGCCGCCTCGACAGCCAACAACTCTTCCTAATCCGTCAGTTGGTCAGGTGAGTCCAAAATAGTTACGAGGGGCGCCGACGACCTGGGATTACTTTCTCTGCTGTTGCCACTCTTGGTTCATCTCTGGGAGCGCTGACTCGGAAGAAATCAGGGTAGGCCCAGCCGCAACTTCTCATGCGTCTCAAGCAGCGTCAAGCCATGGGCTGGCCGATCATAACAAATGATAGTTCGTTCGAGCATCACAATGTCCTGGGACTTCTGTGTAATAAAGTTCCGCAAATTTAGTTGCAAATACAACAAAGAAAGCCAATCTAGCAATCTAGAGGAAAATTTTACGTTTTCAGGGAGGTGAAAATACATGTCAGGGTCCCAGCAGGACTCAAACTCTAGCTTTCTGTGTGGCAACAAAGTATTCTACCACAAACCTATGCCAGGTCTCGTAGCTACTTTTCAAACAGACCGTAATGTTTGTAAAACGTCAATTGTGGTTTCAGTGCAGCTACCTAACTTCATAAATATTACATATGCCTCCTATTATACAGCTGTCACGTTAGGTTAACGTGAATTGTAGTTAGGTACCATCCACTGAAGTTGATTAATTTAGCGGTGTTCCGGGCTAGCATACTTGCGAGCAGCAGCGCATCATGTCAGCTTACCGCTTGTGGTGTTTTTATTACCATGTTTCTATCGGAATCGTTGCACAAGTGCGAGCAGCTGGTTACAGAAGAATCTGTGACTGTTAAACGTATATCCCTGCGGTGAATATTTGTGCCGTAATATATTTAGCGTCAATTTATAAGGTGTCGTTGAATGAATGAATGAATGAATGAATGAATGAATGAATTTATAAACTTTATTTAAAGACCTGCAGTTTTACCAGGCGAGGTGCAAGAAAAGGGGATTAACCCCTGTCGCTTCCCACTCTCGGTCGATTATGGTGGCGGTCCCTCAGGAGATTGCTCGAAGTCCTTGCACCCGGGTGGCATCTTCAGCTTGCCGGACGGTCCAAAGCTGGTCGGTCAGCTTGTCGCTGGTCAGTGCCGCCTCCCAGCGGCAGCGCAGCTGGCGCCGCCGATCGGCAACAGTGACCACCACCGCGGCGGAGGCTGGCCCGTGCCTTCGCGTGGTGGTGGCAGCAGCAATTGGCCTCAGAAATCGTCCCTGCCTAACAGGCGTCACGAAGGGAGCGGCGGCAATGACGTTAAAAATATATTACTTTACCATCAATCAGCATGCTTCACTCAACGTCAATTCCCAAGGCACATGCGATCTGCTGAATTGTTTTATCCAAGATTTCATAGTGTAGAGAATAGTGATAAGAACAATAAGAGTTATACACCGTTTCTGAGAAGAATATGAGGGAAGCTGAAGAAAAAGCTGACATGCAGCTTCACTAGCTCATGCTCCCCCCCTCCTCCCCAAGTAAACTTTGGCGAGTTACAGCAGTGCATATGAACAGCTTTATTAACTACGTAAACGACTAGGAGGTGAGAAGAGATGAAAGTATGAAGAAAGATTCCTACTAGCAACTATTCAAATCATTGCAAATAAAAGTACTGACGCATGACAACACCTTGTAATGCAAAGTAAACACCAAATTTTGGATAATCGGAAATATATGACAAGTAAACTCCGATAAACGGCAGATCTCCTCTAAGAATAGAAACACGCGCACAAAAAAAAACGCCTCACCGAAAAACTCTGAGGCGAAGTAAGTTCCAAAAACACGCAGCCCTAACTTTAAAACGAACGAGCGGTATCCCTGCAAAGGGGCCCCAAAAAGTGGAGGTCGTTTCAGGCAGGATGGACACTCACTTTGAGAGTTCTGCCAATAATACTTTGCAGGCAAAAAGTGTGCGCTGTGGTTATTTGCACTGTTCGACGATGATTGCATACCTGTATTCCCACATGCATTGTGAGAAAGAGCGGAATGCGGGGAACTTCTCTAGTATTTCCTCTCCTCACAAAAGATAATGTTTTCATTGGCTACATATTCACACTGAGTAAGCACAAATAACCTTCAGGAGTTTTACATGCCGAGAATTTCACTGGCGGTGTGGTAATGAACCGAAAGTGCACTATACCAAGAGAGAGAGAGAGAAAGGACTATTCGCAGGATTCTGCGTGCAGGTAGTTTACAGCCGCCCAAGGCTCGGACTGCCCTTATAGTGCTTTAGTCTACTAGAGTCCTAAAAACACTGGGCCTAAATCTCAAGGGTTAAGTCTGGCCTAGAATCAGATACTTGGGTCCCTTCACCCCGGTTTGACGGGCCGTTAGTTCTCGTTCTCTTCTGCCTGGCTAGCGCCTCCTCAAGCCGCTGTATGGCACAATTTTGGGATTGGCAGTCCACAGACCGAATGCATAGCTCCATCTGTTCGGGTAGGATCTGCTCGGAGATGAGGTCGGTATCTTCGTAATAGCTCGTTGCGCCTCTACCATTGACCTGCTCTTCACTGGCAATTCCGTTGGGCGCGTCACTGCTCGGTTGCACTGCGCCATCACACCGCACAATATTTTCGAGTGTCTCGAGTTCTTGTTCACAAGCACTGCACCAAGCGTTACGACTCACCTTCGGCGCGACATCTGACTGTATCGAGCGTGACTTTCAAGTCGAACGCTTATATGAGCAAGGACTGTTCGCGTGCCATGATAAATGCTTCTGCATATAATGTAAGAGGTCTAGCCACATTAATAATAATAATAATAATAATAATAATAATAATAATAATAATAATAATAATAATAATAATAATAATAATAATAATAATACAATTGTTATTACAATTATTATTAATGTTATTATTATTATTATTATTATTATTATTATTATTATTATTATTATTATTATTATTATTATTATTATTATTATTATTATTATTATTATTATTATTATTATTAGCTCTTAGCTACCAGCGTCCACATTTGTAGACGTGGATGTTTAGGTACAGTATTCCAAGAAAAACTGTTTTGGAGAATTCAAATTTGGCGCGTTTGAAAGACTAGCATTCAGTTTTCACAATCCCCGACAGAGAGCAGCACCAGTCGTTTAGAAGCGCTGTGGTGAAAAGTTGAAATGGCGGCAAATTGCTCGAGCGGCTTGCGGCGAACCAGGGGTAAGTTTTCGGCTATTATGCTCTACTTTGTCAACATTATGCGAAACTTTTTGCTCACGCGTGGAACTTGCACCCCATTGAAACGTAATAAGCTGCTACTCAGACGGTATTTACTTCCGTTGACGCGCGAGATGTGTGTTTACAATGGTCCACGTTTGTGGACAAATGTTGTGTACGTGTGTAGAGCATTCTTTGGTTTGCTCTCAATAGCCAGGTTCCTGACCGATGAAGAGATCGCTGCCATGTTTAGAGGAAAGTGATGCGGATCTCTCTGAGTCAGAAGATGAAGATGAACGTGGCTTTTCTCCTCCCGTAAGCGAGGATGAGAAAACAAGTGATTCTGGAGATGACTCTGAACCTGAAATTTGCAGCCCACCAACAAAAAAAAAGAAATGCGTCTGGAACTCGCGAGCGTAAGTGTTTATAGTTTGCGGCTGTTGGTTAAAGGTAAACATACTTTTTCATTACTTACAGATTTCCAAAGAGGGATGGTCTTGAACCTGACAATCAAGAACTCCTCAAATTTCGGGAGTTTCTCACCCCGCATAAGTACTTCGCATAGTATTTTCCGCTGGAGTTTTGGAGGGAACTTGCTGAACAAACGAATCTGTATACGGTTCAGAAGCGAAGTCACCGATCAGTTCAAACCAACACTCTTGAAGTAAAGAAGCTTGCTGGAATACACCTGCTAATGGGAATCATGCACCTTCCCCAAGTGCAGCTGCACTGGTCCCGAGCAACCCGGACATCATCTGTTGCTGACCACATGACAAGAAACAGATTCTAGGAGCTGCACAATCACTTGCACTTTATCGATGCTTCCACCATTACAGCGCATCAAAAGGAAGATAAGCTGCACCTTGTGCGGCCAATAGTTGATTGCTTTAAAACTGCGTGCCAAGCACTCCCGCGGACAAAAAACCTTTCTACAGATAAGCAAATGATCCCATTTTCGGGAAGGTGTGCATTCAGGCAATATCTCCCTTCAAAGGCGAATCCACTTGGTCTCAAGAATTTCATTTTAGCCTCCCCTGATGGTCTAGTTCTTGACTTTCTTATTTACACAGGGAAGGATACTGTACACGCCGATGATTCAAAAGCGTATGGCCTGGGTGGAGCAGCTGTCAAGAAGCTCGCCAGAACCATAACGGATAACAAAGCCCATGTGTTCACTGACCGGTATTTTACAGGCTTGCCAATCATGGACTACCTTCTAAAAAGGAAAGTGTTTTTGACTGGGACTGTCAATTCAAACCGAACAGAAGGTGCAGTCAAACAACTTCCGAATGATAAGTCAATGAAGCGGGGAGACAATGCTTGCCTTGTGCGGGAAGATGAAGTATGCCTCGTGAAGTGGAGGGATAACAAAGGAGTTCTTCTCATGTCAAGTGCCGTTGGATGTGATCCTGTCGGTACATGCAAGCGGTGGTGTAAGGAAGCTAAAAAGAAGGTTGCAGTTGCTCAGCCAGCAGTTGTTGCGGAATACAACAGGTGCATGGGTGGCGTGGACTTGGTCGATAGATGCGTGTCGTATTACCGAACCAAAATCAGAACAAGAAAATGGACAGTGAAATTCTTCACTCACTTTCTTGACCTTGCCGTGTGCAATGCATGGGTCGAATACCAACGCGACAGTGAAGCAGCGGGCGTACCAAAAAAGGAAGTGCTTTCCCTCCTTCAGTTCAAGCAAGACATCGCGGAAACTCTGATCAAGGGGAATCCAACACTTAACAGCAAGAGAAAGAATGACACGCCCACAACATGCAACTCAAGGCCTATTCAGTTACTGAATATTGACATACGTAATGACCGCTATGACCATTTCCCATAGTCTTGCAGCCTAAAAAATGCAATGCGGTGCAGAAACGGGAGCTGCAATGGCAAAACAAGAGTGAAGTGCACCAAATGTAATGTTTTCCTGTGTCTTCACGGGAAAAACTGTTTCTTGCAGTTCCACAATGCTGGCAACTAGTGTCCCCATATGTGGACGCGTTTTTTAGAACGTTGACCACTTATGTCCACAAGTGTGGACACTCCAGAATTACTTGAAATAACTGAATTTTTTATTGTTTTTTTTGGTTATGAACTATGGGCAAGGTGTTCAATAAATGTTTTCAAAAAAAAGTTGACTTTTTTCATTCCTTCTAGGGTCGGTAGTTAAGAGTCGACAAACACAGCTGATCTACAAAGAACTCGACACAAAACAGTTTCGGTTAGAGTTTCTCGCTGCGGGAAGTGCCATCTGTTTCCGGTAAAAACGTGCAATGGCGGCTTCCGGTTTCAACTTTCGAATTTCAAGTGCCTATCAAACACGAAGTTTCACTCAAAGCACAACACATTGAGGTAAAATACATGTATGTGTGGTTGTGTGTACTCTAGAAGTATTACGGGAACTTCATGAAAGACGATCGCAGATATCAGTGCAAATATGAAAAATAAGCAAACCATTCATGACGTGATCAATTTTTCGAGATAATCTTGTTTTAACAGCATGCTTCATCGGTGTACGGCAGCATATTGTACGGCAGCATAGAAAGCAACAATTTTCCCGTTTTTGGCACAGTATCGCACTTGTTTATACGCATAACTCGCTATATACTTAGAACGTCACGCCGGTATTCCCTTCCTAATCCTGATTGACATATGCATTTTTACCATGCACCTTGCCATCGCAGCATCTCGCGAGTACATACAATTCGCTGCCTATTGTTAGCTTGCATGAATCTTTGTTTTTTTACGTAACATAAAGTTCAAAATGCGGTATCGGTGTTGCACTTAGCGCGCGTACTGCTACTTAAGAATGAAGTAGTGGAATGTGCGAAGTGTGATTTTGCTTCTTACATTTCAGACATTCACATAACATAGTTGTAATCGAAAGAAGGTATCAGCATATCAGAGAGTAGAAAGTTGGTGCAAAGTACACACCAGGGAAGTCGTTTTGGTATGCATCTAGTGAGAATTTTTGCAACTACTAATAGTCAATGACAGCACATAAAACAAAAATTAATGCATGTTTTTAATGGCAACCGAACTTGCTTACCCCTCTCACTTCAGAAGCAAAAGCATGGCTGGCCTTTCAGGCAAACATTGTTTTTTACAATCCTGCAGATTTCAGTCCGAACAGGGGATGATGAGCATGAGCACATACACGTACAAAATGAAAACCATGTGAACTTCTAGGGTAGCAAAGGTGAGGTAGATATTAATGAATTATATTCTATGATTGTTCACAGGAACATTGAACGTTTGTATAAATTAGTTTTTGTGAACACAGGTTTGATGCAATGGCTGTGCTTGTGATATGAGGTTTGATCAATGTGCATCTGCAAGTAATTGTCAGTGTTTATTTATGGCTTGCAAAAAAAACCGAAGATGAGAAATTCAAACATGCCTGTTTTCTTCTGTCACATAGAGGCAGTATTAACAAATGGAGTATTGATTCTAGCAACATTGTTAAAAGGTTGCACAATCTGTTTACATTAGAATTTCTCTAAACATAACTGTTAACTATCACCACCACTACACATTTCATTCACTGTACACTGTAAACATAAATAAGCCTAGATGGGAGTAAAGGACCTTGTCCTCTAGCGCACGCCCCGATGGGAGTTTTATTAACACTGTCCGGAGGGAGTAAAAAATTTACTCCCCATCAGTAGGGGGCTTTTGCATGGTGCCAGGGGGGTTTTTATTTACATCCATTGGGGAACTTTTTCAGGTCAGTATGGGAGTAAATTTTTTGCATCGACCGAGAAAAAAAATTACGTCAGCAGCCGTACCGTGCGCAAGCGTAACTTTAATTACATTACATTTAATGCACACAACAATGATTACAGTACACGAACATTATCACAACGTTCACGCAATATCACAACACTCGCACTCACCACAGCTTGCCACACGCAGTACACACATACCATATAGTCACCGGGTATATATAGGCACCGCATTCTGACCTACCATGTAGCCCTGGTGAAAGCCTTTTTTCGCTAATAATTAAGCAATAAATACGCACGGCGTAAGTACGAACTTGCGGTGGTCTGATGTAAGCACTTCAACACACATGCCTTTCATCCTAAGCCTGCCTAATATTCAATATTTTTTAATATAGCGATAAAGCTTTATCAGTTGACGCTCTGTCGTACGGGCTGAATTTACGTTAGCAGTATTGTTTGTGGACCCGTAAAATGCACTGCATCATACACAAAGTGCGCGCGGCCTTGAATGAACACATTAACGATGCACATTTAGCAGCTCCAGCGATGAACCGAGGTAGACCACCGCTACCGCGTTCGACGACTAGGCCCCACTCACGAGTACGGCACGGTGATTCGATGAATGACAGCTGGCGATCACAAAATGCTTGCTGATGTGCAGTTTACGTCTCATTGTTTTTCCCATGCACAGAAATAGGTGTTCGCTATCCACGCAGTTCAAGCTACGGAGCGATAGACTTAAACGAATGAGATGGTTCGCAGTCGCTGTTCCCGTTGCTCCCATGCATTGGATATATAGCTCGCAGAGCTCGCCACGGCGGCTGGTGCGCAGTGCCGGATGGATACCGACGCCATAGCGAGGCCTTCCTACCACGTAGATGTTGCAGCCGGTGAAATACCGGTGACACTCCGAGAACTCACCATCGGCGGAGACGGGGTGAGCGCGTCGCCGGCGCAGCTTTCACACCGGTTGCCGGCCGGCAGCCTACGGTGGTCGAGCGAAGCCTACTTCGAACCGCTTCGAAGTTTTATGGTGCAATCGTCGACGATCGTACTCCGCCTCGTTCAGCGCTCGCCTTGTAGTTAGTCATTGACAGCTGCGGTCGCAAGGAGCAGAAGACTGTTATACATCCCAGCAGCCTTCATTTTTTGTGAAACATTCTTTGCCTCGCCGGTGGTCGGTGCTAGCTCGTAGCACTTGCCGCGGTGGCCGGCGCGAAGTGCGAGCTCGATACGATGGCGGCTTGATACCGACGGCATAGCGAGGCCTTCTTACCACTTAGATGTTACAGCCGGTGAAATACCAGTGACACTCCGAGAAGCCACTATCGGCGAAGACGGGGCGAGCGCGTCGCCGGCGCAACTCTCAGACCGGTTGCCGGCCAGCCTGCCGTAGTCGAGCGAAGCCTACTTCAGACCGCTTCGAAGTTTTTGACGGTGAAACTCCAGGAGCAGCCGCTGACGATCGTAACAGCTTACTTTTGCTTCCATTAATTTATTCTTCGAAGTTTTTTGTTACTCGGCACTTTGAAGCGCGGCATTCACCGCGTTTCGTTGATGAATCGGACCGATGTGCAGCGTGGTTTAACGGTGCGAAATATATTGAAATGTTCACACTAAATACCAACCGGTAGTTGCTATTCTTCGCTGCACTTATAATTTCGTTGCCCGTTGACAGATGCTCACACGGTTAGCCACACAAAGCACCTGTGTTTCACGCCGACGTGCAAACATATGCCCGTACACACACACACACACACACACGCGCGCGCGTCACGCCGAAAGAGGGTTTTTAAAGCTCCTATAGGGAGTTTGTACCCACGTGACCTGAAACTCCCTGGGGAGTTTAACAAGGTCATGTCGTTCATAAAGTCTGTGACTAAGCAGAAGGCGTTTTACGATGACATGTGCCGAGTTCACTTCCTACAAGGGAGTAAATAATTGGGGCAGGGGAGTTTTGTGGGCTCATGTGCTGGAGAAACTCCCATCTCGGTTAACTTTTGCTTACAGTGTATGGTGCACACAACTTGTTTTAAATACATGTTTGAAGCATTGATAAATGTTAAAAGCAAGCATGTTTTCATATAATATCCAAGACCTTTACTTTTAGCACAAATAAATATGTTTTTGCGTGTTTAAAGCGTATATTTTATGTTTATCAGTATATATACTTTTTCTTAGTTTGTTATGTAGACATGCCAACACTGCCTTGTGTACGGGCCACCAGGCCGTTCAAGCTGAATTTTTGATGCTTTTCACTCGAGATGAGCCTCAGCAACTACTGTTGAAAATAAACTTCCTCGATTCTTGAATTGGACCAAGTGTATCTAGCTGAAGGAAAATCAAGATATCTGAAACGTTTGTAAACGCAACAAATAGCCAACCTTTGAATTTTTGAAGTTTTTTTATGTTCACTTGGGGATAAGGACTCCGGGTAGTATTGACATATTCCGAAGAGGGTTTAATGATTGTTCTGTACGTCATCAATCTAAGAGAAGGAGGAGATTTGCCCAACTTGTGTTTCAGGAGGCAAACTTTTGGGCGGGCTGTAGAGCATATGTTAGTTTATAGGCTGAACAGTTTATACTGGAAGTTGATTGTATATAGAATTTACAGGCATAAATATCACACAGTCATCGGCAAATAACTTCAAGCACACACCCGGGTCTGCTACATATTCACTGTCATTATTATAGATGTTAAACGTCAATGGCTCCGTAATGGACTTCTGTGGAACTTCCGCACGCCCACCTAAAAATTTCACAGTGGATCTGTCAATTTAAACATAGTTTTTCAATAGATAGGTATGTATTAACTAAGTGAATTTTGTGCAAGCGTGTTTCCATTGCTCTGATTTTAATATTATTAACTTTGAATGTACTAACTTGCCGCATACCTTAAAGAAATGTAAAACTCTTAAATAGGTATGACCAATTTTGTGAAGAACCTTGCCGAATTCACGCACTGTTGTGATCAACTGAGTTATTGTAAAGTATTCATGCGATACAATACAATTTGCTACTTCTTTACCAGAACCCTGCGATTTCCTATGTAATAGGGTGAAAAATGACAGGTCTGATGCATGTCGGGCCAGCAAAGATTGATTTAAACTTTTTAATGTACCTTTCCAGGTATCATAATTTTTTCCTTCAAGCCAAAAAAATGGAAGAAAAGCTAGCAACCATGCAACTGCCATATTATCAATCTTTTGCACACTAACATAATCTGTAACTGTCAGACTATGCTACCTGTGAGTTAAGAAAAAATATCAGTCTCTTTGAAGGCTTTACATCCAGGGATCATCTGAAATGAAGCTACATGCCATATTCATGATCAACCACTCTAAAGTTTTGTCGTTTTGTTTATGTATGCATTACGGCTAAATGTAGTGCAAGAAAAAGACGAGGACAAGAAAGGGAACACTTAAGTAAGTGCTTGTGGTATTCTTTTTCTTGTCCTCGTCCTTTTTTGCACAACATTTACGCCGTGATGAATCAGTACCCACTCGCTGGCCTCTTCGTTTGGTTTCTGCATGAAGCCATATGGCACTGTTTCTCTATAGTTTGTCGTTCAGATAGGAACACAGATGAACCTTTTCTCAGATCTCCATAGCATGCTGTAATTTATTTAGTTGCCTTGCTTGCCTGGAAGAATCTGTAATGTGTATTTGCATATACTTTGACTGCTTCTATATCATGCCTTTATATTTGCAGTCAGGTCTTTCTTTGTATAGTTTGCTTTTTCAAAAGACTGAATGTGAAAACAATATATGGGCACTAAATCATTATGAGTGTTACATCATCTCAAGTGTGGCAAAGTAAAATGGCAAAGGCTCATTTAACCACTAGTTTATTCAGAACAGCTCAATAGTCAGCCCTGATACAGTACGTTTATGCTATGCAGTATTAGAGCACTGCACGGGCCAAGTTTTCCAGCCCGGGCCAGCCCGAAAACTTCTTGCTCCGGCTTTCCTGAGCCTGACCCGGTGTTTCTAAGTATGACCCGGGCTTGAAAGGTATAGGCCCAGCCCGTTTCAGTCAGTTATGCCTTGAAGATAAATGAGGCACTGTCCACTCTAAGGTTATTCTGAAGATACCTGCCTCACACAAGATATATTCTAGTGAGTGTTTGGAAACTTTCTTCGGTGTCACGACTTTCACTGGTATACTTTTGGTTATTTGTCAATTATGCAGGTAATACTTCCGTGAAATAATTGCAGGCTAAATAAAATACAATTATAGTCATAGCTGGCTGTCTCATCCACGCAGTGCTAACCACACCATCTTATTTTTTTGCATTTCAAAGAACAACAAAATATACTTCCCCCATAAAGGGGAAAAAGTGGCAGACATTTATTGTTTGAATCTACATAAATCGCATGCAAGCCGAGGCTGTTCAGTAAAGGTAAAATGTCTCCTGCACAAGTTAGTTATTACACCAAGCAATTGGAAAAACAGGCTTTATTCTACTTCTGGGAGCACGACACAGACTGGGCAGTGTTACATAAATTAAAGCGGTTGTGTCGACTACTCACCTGTCTATAACACGTACTATGTTTTCGCGCTCAAAACACGATGGTTATTTGTCCCACCCTTCTTCGCTAAGTCACCACCACTGCAGTTTCATAGATCTGTATTGTTCCCCGAAGATGTAAATCTCATCTTCTTGTGACGGCCTTTCATCTTTGAAAGTGTTATGTTTTTGAGCGGAAATATCTGTGGAACCTTTATTTGCGCTCAGCGCAGTGTCGTTCACAAAATTGCGTACATTGAAACACTCCAAAACGTTGATCAAGAAAACCACCACGACCTCTTAGCAAAGGTGTTACGCTCCTATGCTAGATGGCGCGCGATAAACTTCCGACCATGGCGGCTGCATTCCGATGGGCGCAAAGTACAAGCAACAACCTTGACCCAAGATATATGAGCGCATTGAAGAACCACAAGCCATCACAAATAATACAATAATCACGCTACAACGTGCCTCAAAATGATGTCTTGTTTGGCACATGAAAGCCTAGCGATTGCACATGAAGCCTAGCGGCACGTTTATTTTAGATAGAGAGATGCAAGCGGTAAAACTAAAACTGTGCGTAAGGCAAACTAAACGATGAGCAAAAATCAAAGACAATTTATTCTTCTCTAGCAAGGAATAAATTTTGATGTTACTTATAGCCACGTTAGCCAGCGAGACAGAAGCTTATCGCATCGGCTTATTCCAGAAAGCTATAAGGTTCGAGAATTCCGCTGCTGTATACGTAACAACAACCCTGTCTTTAGCACAAACTTAGTTTACCAGAGGCATCCTGGCATCAAGTATTCTTCGTGAACAAATCTTTCATAATAGTTCAGTGGCTCCGGCGAACGTACCCTCCATACATCTTGTTCACAAGAGATCTTTTTTCTATATCACAGTTCGCATTATGTAGAGTGCGTATTTATATCGTTCACTTCACGTGGGGGTATCAGATGGAGTTTTGTGGTGGTGATTGGATGAAACTTTTTTTACATATACAATGCGTATACTACTACATATTCTAGTTTTATTTCTGGTGCAACATCGTATAAAATCGGCTGTCCCGTCCTGGTTTCCACTGGTGCCTGTCTTCAACATCGAATGAATCTGGCGGACAGGCACGATTTGGTTCAGAAACCAGCCCGCTACCACTACACAGGAGAGTGAGACCGAACGTACTTTGTTTGTCTGACCGCTTGGATGCAATGTCGTGGCCTTTCTTATTCATGTGATAAGCAAGAGAAACCGTACAGGGATACGTCCTCCCTCATTTTTAACTATTGTAGCACGCCCCACCGCTATGGTCTAGTGGCTAAGGTACTCGGCTGCTGACCCGCAGGCCGCGGGATCGAATCCCGGCGGCGGCGGCTGCATTTCCGACGGAGGCGGAAATGCAGCCGACATTCAACCTGGCATATCAATCAACTATTGTAGCACTTGAATACCAGCACCATTTGGTTTTATTTCAGTGAAGCGCACTCGCACCGCCTCTACCAGCTGCCACTCTCGCCTGCGGGAGCTGCTAATTAGTGTGCGCTTGGCAACCAGGGCACCGCGGAAACTCCAGAGCTGGTTCCCTATAAGCTTTCACGGTAGAGTCTCCCCCCGCAGCCACCGGCACAACACTGCAGACACTGTTGACTTGAAGCAGCTTCGATCGGGACACACTGTCTTTCAGAAAGATGGTGTAGTTGTTCTGGAAAGTTGACTCAAAATTGTGCACATGCATCACATTTACTGCAGACTTTTTAAACTCGTGGGTGTCGTTTTAGCGACCAGAACCATTCACATAGCTCAGCGAGAGGGCCATGAAGGCCACCATGACGATGGCGTCCATGCATGTCGCTCGAATTGAGGTATGCTTATTGGTGATATTACGGCAACCATTTAGGTAAGTTGCTGTCTTCTGAAGTTGTCGCGTTGTCGAAAGGAGAGCTGACACCAAGAGTGCGTTTGTCCACAACTCCCTCTTAGAGTGGGACATTGAAGGATACTCGCCTGTTCCATTCGAAGAGGCGTCAAACACAACTAGGGTACTTGTCGTACCCGTTTCGCGGTTTACGTCTGACATTTTATCAAAGGCTATCTTTTCTACATGCCCATTTTTTGTGTGTCGCCTCATACTTTTTACACAAAATTAAACTGTTTCTACCTTCAAGAAAATTGACATTCCCATGATGTTTTGCTGAGGTTCTTGGTAGCACAACTTTTCAGACCATTTCGGAAATCCATGGCTTTTTTGAACAAATATTTATCGATGTTTTACTTGCGGAATGTCTTTCCTGCAATACAGCTAGTATCAATCTCCGAAACTCGTTGTGACGAGAAAAAAATCCTCATCTTAATAGATTTCTATTTGCACGCCGCAGATATGACTGCTCGAATACTGTCCACCTTGTTACTTGATGAATGATTGTCCTTAGAGAGTCCACCACATTTTCGTGTTAATGGTGATTAACACTCTGTTATCTTACACTCAGCAGACTTCGCTATTATTTGGTATTGCTTTCCACAACTGGTTTGATTCGAAAAACTTACTCCGGGTTAGCAGGTGACGCTTGGGAAAACAACTGCATCTGACAATGGTTTAAATTCTGCAATGATGACTTCGTGAAGAGTATTCGTCTTTGAAGATTTAGTGATGGCACCGCAGATGAAAGGAATGACAACAGCTTTTATCTACACTAAAAAGTTGTTGCGTTGACTCCAAAACGTAATGCTGACAACCGTCACGCGTTGAGTAAGTTGAGGTTGCTGATGTCCATTCAGGTTTGTCATCAAATATATCTCCTGAATAGGAGTGATCTTGAGATTCTTGTAAACATCTTCTCGTAGGAATGTTCTTTGACGCCCTTCGTAAAAACACCACGCACATAACAGCAATGTGTCTGTGTGATCAGTCAAGTGTGAAGTCTGAAGGAGAACGCCATGCCGCTCATAATGACACGCATAGTAGTGCCAGAAGCACTTTCCGTTTCAGCATGTCTACTTTCCAAGTTGTCCCTGGTGTAGACACTGTAGACACATCACAACGTTTGCATACGTTGCATCCCAAGGCTTGCCAGTACAACGTGGCAAGCCTTTTCTTACGATTGCAAGAGCGTCTTTGAATCAATTTATAAAAGGTGGAAACTGATATGTGTTTCTTGAAAAGACATGAAGCATTCTGACAAAGCAAAATGCTAGGCATCTTGTACTGTCCAATTTAGGTGCATGCTAATGCACTTCAGGTGGTCTGGATTAGCCAAAGCCATCAAATGGGGTATCTTACTTAACCTGGGCCACTTAGGGATGTTAAACCTGACGAAATACCAAAAGCAAACAGCGTAGATACGCAATTATATCAATATATAAGATATTTCAAGAAATGGATACCACATTATCCCGGTAGCGTTAAAGAGTCGTCTCGCAGAAATTCCAAGTCACAAGCGATGCTGTTTTGAAAGAAATTGAGCTAGAGTGTAATAGTTTCACGGTCTTTTCTTTCAGTAAATTATCTTCAATAAAAAGTTGTACGGTCACATAACCATCCTTTATATGTTCAGGTGAAAAGGAAAAGTTAAGTGGGAATAAATTTCAACTATTCAACCTGGAACCTTGCTATAACGACACATTATGCTTTAAAGCAGGCTATTGCCATTGTTCTCATGAAGCCACAAGTAAAACCATATATTTTTAGCTTAATTGAGCTTAGCAAAGAAGCAAGAAAACATGGAAATTCAGACATTTTTTAAAACAGTGACACATTTTTGACTCTTTTAATTACCTTTCGACATATCTGCTGCAACTATTTTGCATACACATAAATAAATTTTTACCGATATAAATGCTTGCAACATGACCAAAAATTTCCTTTGGTGGGGGGAAGACAATCACTCGTAAACTGGGCAATAAATTTAGTAGTAAAGATATATAAACGGGTTTATTATATACTCAGTGTTGTGTTTTGGTATGAAAATTTTTATTCCTGAAAATTTTGTCTAATGTAAAAGTAATTTTTTATGTCCACAATCAATGTCACTTTCAGGTGGTGGAAAACAGAAGCGTTTTTATTGATTATAAGTAAGCTATTGCATTTTGTTTTTAGTTATTTTTGTAGCTTACCTTATTATAGACCTTGTTATTCTTGCAATTCACTGCTGTGTTAACATGTAATGTCAGACATTGCATGGCTGACAGGCCAAGCCCCTATAGGGCTGTGCACCAATAAGGCTGGAAGACAGGCTGGAACTTTTTATACTCCCCACACAAGCTCATCTATTCATTCAATAGACCACAGTGATCAAATTACCCTTACATTACAGCGCTGTGCATCAGGCAGATCCTCCATATAAAAAAAACAATTACAATGCCTGACCAATTTCTCTCGTGTGCGCAGTGAGGCAAACTTGTGCATGGGCAACTTAATGTCATTGAAAATGTCGATTGCTGTTTTGTTCTACGAAACTGTACGTTGGCCCAATGGTGATGCAGTTTTGGTCGTGCAGTTTGCATTTTTATTTCTCCATGCTGCCTCTGCCATTTCATGAGACTATCAGGAAAAGCTGTAATGCCAGAATGGAAGTCTCTGACATCAAGAGGCGTCACGTTACTTGGCTCCTAGGAGGAGGGTGCTCCTTTGGCCGCTATGACAAGCACTCATTTCGGGGATGCCCTGCTCGGTCGTTGCCTGTGTGCCAATGACGTATCACTGACATAGTGTGACGTCACTGAAATGGGCGGAGTCAGGACGACAGGTCATGCCTTCCTCGTTGTATCGGAGAAGGGTAGTGAGGCCACACAAAAATCTGAAACCAGCTCAAACGGATGTTCTAACCACAATAACTTTCTAATTATTGCACGAATTCACCAAATTCTTGCGGCAGCATGTTCACATAGCGAAATTGTGCATTTATTTCTAAACTACCAATTTCAGACTTTTGTGGTTGTGTACTGGCCTTTTAAAACAAACTGAACGTTTTAAACATTGGCACTGCGAGAAGAACCACGATCTATCAGTACTGTGGAACATTTTTTTTTCAATTCACATTGCAAAGGCACATGCCATGGTTGTAGCGGCCCACTTAAACAATTCATATCAGTTATTAAGAGCAAGTCTACTGAGGCCATATGGGTGTCAGACTCGGACACCACAGAGTTTGTCTGTTCGGATCAAAAGTAACTCAGATACAGTTAGAGCAATTTAAGCGCAGAATTCATCGATTCTAAAAGAACCCAGGTCGTTCGTAGATAGCCATGGTGGCTGCAGTCAAATGGCCCTGAGAACTCCCCCTTTTCAAACCACCTACTTAACACCTCATGTTGGGATGACTTCATTTTCCAACATTGAATGAACTGCAATAAAGCAGGTGTGAACGACAATCTAGCCTACTTTGTCTGTAATGATTAAGGCGTCAAAAATGCGAACACATGACTGTGAAAGCAAAACGATTCAAAAATGAAATTCACGTTTTGAAAACCATAACTTCGTTTTGCGGGTGTTGGTAAACCATCGCTATTCATGTGCTAATGTGAAACAGCTGAGAGCGAAAATCCAGACAATTTACGCACCCGTGCGGCATCAAATGAGGCAGAGTGGCCCAACAATACTGTTCCCAAACGCCTACGTTGATCCACGCTGTGCTCATCTGCCCGACTTTCCCTTGTGCCAAGAAAACCAGCTATAAAGCGACAAATGTAAGGAACAAATTTGAAGTGTGAAAAACAAAGACCGAAGAGAACAGTACACACATGACGAGCGCTAACTTGAAACTGATATTTATTACAAAGAAGGAAGAAAAAAAGGTCCACTCATTTTGAACAGCACACCTTTCTGGACACTGAGAGGGTTCGTGATGAATTTTTGATTTTGTTTTTGCAGAGTTTCGTTGCAAATAAGGACACTGAGACATGAAAGTCTGCATCCAGTCATTGCTTGGCTTTTACTAATTGTTTTTATTTTTATGTTACTTTGTGTACATCTATTTCGTTTGCCGCAGTTTCCTAATATTTCAAGACTTATTCTTCATGTGTGCATGAATTTCAATATATTGTCTGCTGAAATGCTCACTTTTAATTTATTATTTATTACTTAGAGTTTATTTTATTGGGGCATATCTGTTTTTCTTTTTCCCTCTTCACTCTGTAGCGATCCAGCTATGCCTTGACCCAGCGGGTCATTTGCCACGCCGGATTAGTGCCAAAAGGACAGTCTCGCCACGGCTGGACGGAGGAAGCAACAGAGGCAGGCCCCACGAGACGGCGCCCACTGATTGACAGCGGCGCCAACGGGGTGAAATGTCGCCAAAGAGGGTTTTGGAGCCGTGGCTCTATCTCCCGCCTGGGCCAGCCACGCATCGTTAGCGCGTTAACCGGCAGACGACGACGGCTCTGGTCAAAGGGCTCTCCCCAGAGAATTCCACGAACCTGGCACATCTCAAAAGGCCGCGCTAAGATCTCCTCGTGGGAACGCAGCCCGAGGCCGACACCAAAGGAGTCGAGGCGCCCGTGCGTCTTCCGCTCTTCCCCTCCCTGTTCTACGGCAGCGCTGCAACTAGTGGCAAGGGTGTGTGTGTATGTGCAAGCCTGTGTTGTGCCTCTATGAACAGACATGATGGGCGGTACTTCATTGAGAGGAACTGCCACATCACCATTGGTCCGCATTGTTTTATATAGTGATCCCCAACCTAGGGACCTAGGGAACGGGGGTCAACAAAAAGGGCATGGAGTGCCTCGCCCAACGTTCTTCTCTTCTCTTCTGTCATCTCGAAAACTCACTATAAAGATGTAAATAAATCCGTTAAGTTTGCTCAAAGCTCTCCCCTAGTCCTTGGCTCGACGGAGCGACGGCGATCGGCCCCGCTACCCGAGACGGCGGTCGCCACAACGCGCAACAACTGGTGGCAGCGGTGGGATGTGAGCCTGGAGGACGGAAAATGAACAACACGCCGAGATCATGGAGACTGGCAGCTGTGGACTGGTGAGTGCTGGCTTTGGTTTTTTGGTTGCCAGGCTGATAGGATAGAAGTGCAATCTTTTCGATGGTAGAGGCTACCACAGAAGCAGTTGTTTACGGAACTTCTGGGTAGAGAGTGAGCTGCACCACACTAGTTCTCTGTCATGGATTGAAAGCGTTTGCTGAAGAATCAGCTCCTGATTCTGGGGGAGGAACTGGGAGCAGAAGTAAATGCGGGGATGAAGAAAGACGCAATTGTTAGCGCTATCGATGGCTTGAATCTGAGCAGTGAAGATATTAAAGAAACGTGGAGCGAGATTCAAAAGCAACAGGAACAGGAGCGCGAGAAAAGGCGTGAGGAACAGGAGCGTCAGCTAAGGCAAAAAAAACTAGAGATAGAACAGTTGCGACTCGAAGTGGAACTGAGGAAGATGGCAGGGGTCCAAGGAGTTGAGGTAGAAGGCAGACAAAATCTTTGTGATTTATCTAAACAAATGCAACCCTTCAAAATAGGGCAAGATGTGGGCCTCTTTCTTGTGAACTTTGAGAGAACCTTTGAAAAATCGAAGCTTGGTCGTAGCACAAGGGCTCGAAATTTGTTAAGTTTGCTGCCATGTGAAGCAGCGGATGTAATCGCGCGGCTTCCGGTGGAGGATGCGGACAACTATGACAAAGTGAAGGATAGCCTTCTAAAGAGGTTCCGATTTTCGCCAGACGCGTTCCGCCAGCGGTTTCGCAATCTGACAAAGAAGCAGGGCAGCACGTATTCTGAGTTTGTCTACGAGTTGAAGGTCAACTTAATAGAATGGATGAAAGGAGCCAACGCTTCTGGGAACTTCGAAATGGCTCTTGAAGTAGTGGCTCTCGAACAGTTTTTTTCAAAACTTTCCGAGCCAATGAAGCCCTGGATCCAAGATAGAGCCGGCGTAAAAACAATACAGGCAGCGGCGGACTTTGCTGACGAGTACGCATCACGCCGGAGAGAAAGAGACGAGGTTCCTCCAACAAAAGCGGGAGATAAAGGGAAACCTTGGACGGCGAAGCAGGGAGCTGGCGCAGGTACGACTGCACAGAAAAAGACAGACTTCGCTGCAAGTGGTCAAGGATCACAAAACAAACAGGAGGGAAAGGGAAAGGTTTCAGGGGATTCTTCCAAAAAGAGTCCTTTTGAGGCTCGGAAACCACCTACTTGCTACAAATGTATGGAGGAAGGGCATATTGCCAGCTGTCGTAGGCCCAGGCCTGCCCTTTCGTACACTCCTGACTCAGCCACTAGCGAGGAGCTTCTTAGTCCGTACCTTTTTAACCTAACAGTGAACGGAAAGCCGTGCCGCGTCTTACGAGACAGTGGGGCAACCATGGATCTGGTGCACCCGGACTATGTGGCACAAGCAGACTACAACGGCAAGTGCGCATAGATTAAACCAGTTTTGGAAGATGGAAGCATTTGTCTTCCGGTAGCTCGAGTAATTCTGACAGGGCCGTTCGGAGAAGTGGAGACGGAAGCGGCGGTGTCAGACAAGCTGCCCCCGCAGTACCCCTATTTGTTCTCGAATCGGACCGACCATCTGCTCAGAGAACAAGGGAAAAGTTTTCACGAGGGAACAGTACAAGCCTTGACACGAGCTAAAGCACGAGCGTTAGCAGCCAGAACCGAGTTTTACCGGTAGTCCCGCAACACCAGCTAGAGTCAGCGCAGTTGAGCCTGCTATCCCGTCGCCTACTGAAAAAGAAAGAGAGGGACCAGAGAAGCAGACTAGCACTGATACAGCGGAAAGGGAATCGGAGGAGGGGCTGCTCGCGTTGCCGGTATGAAAATCACTAAGCAATGTACTGGGGAAAGTGACAAGAGACGAGCTCATCAAGCAGCAAAAAAGCGATCCCAGCCTTAAGGAGATTTGGAACATCGTCAGGGAAGGGGTGGCGAGGAAGAATGTCAGTTTTTCTGTCAAAGATGGCATCTTGTACCGCCACTACCGGACTGCAAAAGGTCGCACGTTCGACCAGATTGTAGTGCCGGCTAAGTATCGGTCTGACATTGTGGATCTCTGTCACGGAGTTGGTTGGTCGGGGCATTTAGGAGCTCGGAAGACCAAAGATAGGCTCCTAACGGAGTTTTATTGGCCAGGATGCTTCAAAGAAGTTGAGAAGCACGTGAGAGCGTGTGACACCTGCCAGAGAGTGGGAAAACCGCACGAGAAGGGAAAGGCACCACTTAAGCTTGTTCCGCTCATTTCGGAGCCATTTCGCCGGCTGGTAATGGACGTTGTGGGAACACTCCCAGTGACAAAGTCAGGCACCGGTATTTGCTTACCGCCATTTGTCCAGCAACCAAATTTCCTGAGGCGATCCCAATGAAGGAGCAAAGCTCCGTAGAGGTAGTCAACGCACTACTGTCTATTTTTTCGAGAGTGGGCTTTCCTCAGGAGATACAGTGCGACCAGGGCTCAGTATTCACCAGCGTTCTCACTACGGGATTCCTGGAAAAGTGTGGAATGAAAATATTCCACAGTACCGTGTACCACCCACAGTCCAATAGTGTAGAGCGGTGTCATTCCGTGATGAAACGAGTTCTGCGAGCCCTTATCTTTGAAAGGAAGTGTCAGTGGGATGCTTGTCTTCCGGTAATGCTGTTTGCGCTGAGATCGATCACTCATGAAGCGACGGGTTTCAGCCCCGCGGAGCTGGTTTACGGACGGACGCTCAGGTCTCCACTGCGACTTTTGCGCGAAACCTGGGAGTCGAAAAGTACCGACCCTACGGTGGTCGAGTACATTCTGGAATTACTGGAAAGGCTGTGGTGTGCTCGCGACATTGCTGAGGCGAACATGAGAGAGGCGCAAAATAGAGCCAAGAGCTACTACGATCGAAACGCGAAACTGAGAGCTTATCAGGAAGGCGATAAGGTAATGGTATTGCGCCCCTCGCGAGCAAATAAGCTGGAGATTCAATGGCAGGGGCTTTTTCGGGTGTGAAAAAGCTCTCGGACACAAATTACGCACTGGAACGTAAAAGAAGACGCCGAGAGGTTGTCATTTACCACCACAATTTAATGAAGCGTTATGTGGGAGAAGTGCAGAAAGTGAACTTGGCTCTTAACAGCACGGAGGAGCTAGCACCTGAAATTCCAGGCTTGGTGGGGGTTGAAAGATCAATGGAGGTTACCGATGTCATGAAAGCCGTAGCACCGGCCGTGGGCTTGACTGAGATGCAGAAAGTCGACTTACGCAACTTGTAGTCAGAACACATCACTGTTTTCTCGGAAAGGCCAGGGCGAACTGAGGTTATTACTCATGACATTGAGCTAACTTCTGACACCACTGTGAAGTCGAGGCCGTATAGGCTAGCCCCGCGACAGCAGGACATCTTGAAAAAAGAGGTAGATCGAATGCTCGAGCTTAAGCTTATCGAACCTTGCGAAAGCACCTGCACGTCCCCTATGATTCTCGTTGAGGTTCCGGGAAAGGATCCACGGCCTTGCGTGGATTACCGCAAACTTAACGCGATCACGAAGGACCAAACCTATCCTATACCCAACGTAGAGGAGCTGGTGGAAAAAGTGAGCGCCGCTAAATACGTCTCGACTTTGGACTTAGTAAGAGGCTATTGGCAAGTTCCAATGACTAAACGAGCTAGTGAGTATGCGGCCTTTGTGGCGCCGACGGGCACATTTAGGCCCCTAGTTCTGAGCTTGGGCCTTAAGAACGCCCCTTTTTGCTTTTCAAGGCTAATGAACCGAGTTCTGCAGGGGGCTGAAGACTACTTAGACGACATCGCTATTTATTCCAATACATGGGAAGATCACCTGTACCATCTTAGCGATTTCCTTAGACGTTTGACGCACGCTGGACTGACAGTGAAGCCTGCTAAGTGCCAGCTAGCTCGCGCCGAAGTACGGTACCTAGGGCACGTAGTAGGGCAGGGCAGGAGGCGACCTGATGAGTTGAAAGTAGAGGCGGTTAGCGAGTTCCCGCAACCAGAAAGCAAGAGGGCTATCCGCTCCTTTTTAGGGCTGACAGGGTATTATCAGCGCTACAACCCTCAGTACTCGGAGGTAGCCGCTCCGTTAACGGATGCACTGCGCAAGAATGCTCCAGAAAAGGTAGTTTGGAGTGCAGAAATGGAGGGCGCCTTCCAGGTGCTCAAAGCGGCTCTTGTTAGCTCAACCGTACTGCATGCACCGAACTATGATCGTCCCTTTATTGTGCAGTGCGACGCCAGCAACAGAGGCTTAGGAGTAATACTGTGCCCGAAGGATGAGAACGGGAACTAGCACCCTGTGTTGTACGCCAGCAGGAAACTCTCTGTTTGTGAGGAGGCCTACAGTGCTTCGGAAAAAGAATGTGCCTGCATTGTGTGGGCTACCCAAAAATTAGCCTGCTACCTCTACAGAACTTCTTTTGTCTTCGTCACTGACCACTGCCCACTGACATGGCTATCGCAAATGTCGGGAAAGAATCCACGACTACTACGTTGGAGCCTTGCGCTTCAGGAGCTTAACTTCACTGTGAAGTATAAGAAGGGTTCCGCAAACGCCAATGTTGACACATTAAGCAGAGCTTTTTAGCTTTTCTTTTGCGTTTGCTTTCTTTTGTGTTCAGTTGAGGGGCGTTTTTCCGTAATGATTTTAAGGGGTATTTGGAGTAATCGAAATATTTAGCTATGGGCAAGAGTATGAGTGTGGTTGCCATTTAAAAGAAAAAAAGCGTAGGTGCATTGTGGCACATTTGAAAGACCGGCCTGGTTGCCGAAAACTCATTGCCGGCGCTTGCTGGTTCTAGCGGTTGGTCTTTGTGGTTTCAATGGTGTTGGGAGACTGCGGTTACTGTGATCTCTCCCGTAGAGCAGCTGATACTACCCGACGTCCGAGATCTTCCCGTCGGCGGAGGAGCTGTAGCGATCAAGCTATGCCTTGACCCAGCGGGTCATTTGCCACGCCGGATTAGTGCCAAAAGGATAGTCTCGCCACGGCTGGACGGAGGAAGCAACAGAGGCCGGCCCCACGAGACGGCGCCCACTGATTGACAGCGGCGCCAACGGGGTGGAATGTCGCCAAAGAGGGTTTTGGAGCCGTGGCTCTATCTCCCGCCTGGGCCAGCCACGCATCGTTAGCGCGTTAACCGACAGACGACGACGGCGCTGGTCAAAGGGCTCTCCCCAGAGAATTCCACGAACCTGGCACCTCTCAAAAGGCCGCGCTAAGATCTCCTCGTGGGAACGCAGCCCGAGGCCGACACCAAAGCAGTCGAGCCACCCGTGCGTCTTCCGCTCTCCCCCTCCCTGTTCTGCGGCAGCGCTGCGACTAGTGGCAAGGATGTGTGTGTATGTGCAAGCCTGTGTTGTGCCTCTATGAACAGACATGATGGGCGGTACTTCATTGAGAGGAACTGCCACATCACCATTGGTCCGCATTGTTTTATATAGTGATCCCCAACCTAGGGACCTAGGGAACGGGGGTCATCAAAAAGGGCGTGGAGTGCCTCGCCCAACGTTCTTCTCTTCTCTTCTGTCATCTCGACAACTCACTGTAAAAATGTAAATAAATCCGTTAAGTTTGCTCAAAGCTCTCCCCTAGTCCTTGGCTCTACGGAGCGACGGCGATCGGCCCCGCTACCCGAGACGGCGGTCGCCACGACGCGCAACAACTCACATTCTGCATCAAAACATTTGTCCTTGCGTCTTTCTATCTGGTTGTTGTATTTTGTTTTTTTTTATTTTACAGCTATAAATGTGTATGAATATTGATGTCTTTATACTCAAACGCAACTGTGTGGAAAAACAATGGTAAAAAACTGGGACTGAAGCCCCAAATTTCCTCCATCTTCGGTCCGTGCGCGATATATATCCCGCTTGTATGTGCCGTTCAGAAGAAAATAGCCTGGTAGCATACTCTGTTGATCATTTTCTTGTTCCTTCTGTGAAGAAGAAAGAGCGTCGTTGGCAAGCAACATCGCCACCGCTTGGGTACTGGCTGCTGGGCTTCGCTCGCTCGGCTCGTGCTGATCATCGCCGGCATCTGCTTGACCGTTGCTCTTGCACGATCGTGTTTCTTCGTAGGACCACCGTCGTAATGTCGTCAATAAACCCTCTTTCAATTCGTTTACTGTTTATCGGCGCCCTGTGTGACAAGCAAAGCGACTTTGTAGCGTTACCACAAAGCTTGTTTTAAACGAAGAACGCCAGGTAGCACAGACTCGGACGAGTAAATGCCGCGTGCCAGTGAGCGGTTGCGTCCATTTCGAGGATGTATCGTAAAATTTTTTCACTTCTGTCGCCTCGTTCACTACACAAGGAAAACCTTTCTAGTTCACTATAGCCGAACTACAGTGGCTAACCATTGCAGCCCGACGCTTCACTCACAATTTTCTCAATCGCACTCCTCAAATTGGTGACCGGCAAAATAGGCAATCGCAGGGGACTGTGGGATACGACGGTTTCCGGTTCAACGCCCCATGTGGGTTAGCAGCGGAACACGCGCACTTTTGTACAGCTCCGTTGAAAAAAGCACCTCTCTGTGCAATGTCGGTGCTTTAGAGGTTGTTTTTTTGTTTCTGCTAACCGTGTCTGCGACAATTATCAGCTACGAAAGCCATGAACAGTCAGAAAAATTTTGTCGTGACAAAATGCTCTGCAATAGTTTTATGCTGCTCGGGGGTACTGTGAGTTTTGCTAGCAAATCAATCGATACAGAAGATAGTTTTGATTATATGATGCGTTACAGCAGTTTTTAAAAAAAATTACCATTTCAAAGATATCAGCGGATAGGGATGACTGTATCAGTGTGCTAAAATTTCGTTTCGGGATCGCTGCTTGGGGTGACATTGTCGGTCGATCGGCATAAAGCGCAGCAATTATCGAGTGCGTGGAGATATCTTTATTTTTTTATAGCGTTCAGTACGCTATGAGATTCAATTCTGAGTCGGAGCCATATGTTTATTTGAACGCTGATCTTGGTCACGCTGCGCGACACGGCAGCAAATAAGCAATCAGACATACACGGCGCCGAAGAATCAAAACCCTGCGCTTGTTTAACGCAATTCTTCTTTTGTGTGCCGTCCTGGCGGACAGTTTGAGCAAGATAAACGCAAACGGACTCGTCCAGTGCTTCGTGTAAGATTACTCTTCAGTGAAGCTTTCACGTTTTTTTTTTGTCATATATATGGGTGCGATGCCGACGCTCATCTCATATGACAGGTAGATCTCGCCCGCGCGTTCCCATAATATCTCTGCTAGGCACGCTTGAGTGACGATTTATCTCTCCATATATATTCTCATCAAATGATATGTAAGCTTTTAATTAGTGCGGAATACACACGTACCTGTGATAGCATGGTCTTCGCACAATCTGGCTCCGACGTTCGGTAACCAAAGGCTATACCTCTCGCTTTGGCTCTCTTCACGGATGCGGCCCACCTCATTTTTCGTTTTTCGTTTCATAGAAATCAATACATGTGTTTGCCTTTCACGCTCGAGTTGGGGCAGCCAACGGCTGAACAACCGACCATGGTTTAGGAAGACAAAGATAAAGGGGTACCACGCACGCGAATCCCGAATAATCTGAGGCGTACGGCGGAGTGGTTCGCCATAGTCTACTCTCCTCGTACCGGAAGCTGGCAGCAGACGGTGCATACCACAACCCGTCGCTCTCTTACTGGTCACCTATTTTATTTTGCTGCTAGCTTCCTTGTCCTCCAATGATGTCCATCCCATATCACCTTGTACTCCCTGATTTCGTGTATTCCCGTGAGCTCCTAAAGCCAGCCTACCTATTCCACGTTGCTTGATTTCTAATTTTGCCTAAACCTCTGATCTCATGCTCAAAACTGCATTGTTGAACCTCAGATGGATGGATGGATGGATGGATGGATGCTATGAGCGTCCCCTTTATAACGGGGGTGGTGACAAGTATGCCACCAGGCTCGACAAAAAAAAAACCTTTTTTTCTTTTTTGATGTTGGCCTAATGCCTCTACTTCGATAAATTCTATCTTAATGGAAAAAAAGGTAAATTTTCAGCTTAAGTTCTCTGCCATTTACGGCACACTGTCCATATTTTATTTTTCCAATATTTATTTTTGTCCTTTCTCTCTAATTTTCTGCCACCAATACTCTAACCGTCTCTTACTTATTTCAATCGCGGGTGTGTTCAGCTTTCCATTGTTGTCCCTAAAACCCAAGGCTTCCTGTAGGCTCGTGCCCAAACGTACACCTGGGTGGATATCTCCACATTCAATCAGAACATGCTCCGCCGTTTCCTTATCTTTCCCGCAGCATGTGCATTGTTCTTCTTCTTTACTGAATCTTGCTTTATAACTACGCGTTCTAAGGCAACCCGATCTCGCTTCAAACAGTAAAGCGCTTCCCCTTGAATTATCGTAAAATGCCTCCCTCCTTATTTCATTTTTGCCCTTTCGGTAGTTACTCAAAGCCGGTTTTTTCTCCATAGCTGCCATCCAGTAACTCCTCTCCGCCTCCCTGACTTTTCCCTTAACGCTCTTTGTTGACATATGGCTTACAATACCAGCCGTATATTTACTAGTGAGTCTTCTAGTTCTTTTTCTCCACTGTGTGTCCACGCTCTTCCTATACAAATAACGGAACACCTTCTCTGCCCATCTACTCTCCTTCATATTTCTTAGCCTTTCTTCGAACCTTATTTTGCTCTGCGCTTCCCTCGCCTCAAAACCTGCCCACCCCATATCGCCCTTTACAGCCTCGTTTGTCGTCTTCCCGTGAACACCCAACGCGAGGCGTCCCACAGTCCTTTGATTTACATCCATTCCCGATTGCACCTCTGCCCTCATGCACACCACTGAGTTCCCAAAAGTAAGCCATGGAACCATTACACCCTTCCACAGACCTCGAAGCACCTCATACCTATTGTATCCCCACAACGCTCTGTGCTTCATTATTGCCGCATTCCTCTTTCCTTTTGCTGTCGAGGCTTTTTCCTGTACCTCCATGTATCTATCACTCTCATTTACCCATACTCCAAGGTACTTGTTTTCACTTACCCTCGGTATTTCTTGGCCTTGTATGGACACCGTCTGATCACAGGGATCATTGAATACCATCAATCCACAATTCGTTACACTGAATCCTAGTCCAAGAGCTTCACCTTCCCTTCCGCATATATTCGCCAGCTGCTGTATATCATCTCGACTGTCCGCAAATAAGACGATATCATCCGCATAAAATAAACCTGGAAGCTTCTGCTCAATCATCATGCCGCCCTGTTTGTGTGTCATATTAAAACCAATGTTGCTACCTTCTAGCGCTTTTTCCATACTCACCATGTACAGCATGAATAACAGCGGGGACGAAGGACATCCCTGTCTCAGACCCTTGCTAACCTCAACGTTCTCTTTGCTACGCATTCCTTCCCACTCTATGCAAACTGTATTTTTGCGGTATATCTCCCTCAAAAGCTGTATACAGTCGTCGCCCATGCCCATTCCTTTTAATATATCCCACAAAATTTCCTGATTAACGTTGTCGTATGCCCCAGTGATGTCTAGAAAAGCCACGTACAAGGGCCTATTCTCTATTTTAGATATTTCTATACACTGAGTGAGAACAAACAGGTTATCGTCTAACCGCCTGTCGACTCGAAATCCGTTCTGAAGTTCTCCCAAAATATCGTTATGTTCGGCCCATGTTTCTATTTTCATTTTTACTGCTTGCATCGCCAACCTGTATAGTACCGATGTAATGGTTAGTGGTCTATACGAGCGAATCTTGTCCTTTTCTCCCTTGCCTTTATAGATTAAGTTCATTCTACTTTGTCGCCAACTGTCCGGTATTTGTCCGTCCTTTAAGCTTTTTTCTACTGCTTTTAACAATGCTTCTTTAGTGTTATGTCCTAGTTCGTTAATGAGGCTAACGGGAATCCCATCTAAACCCGCGGCAGTGCGCTTTGGAATTTTTCCTTCGGCCTTTTTCCAGTTGAAATTATCAAGTACTAGCTCTTCCTCTGTTGCTTTCTCCGCCACACTTTAACTCACCAGGGAGATCCCCTGGACGCTCTTTTTAAACGAATCGGCTGTTACCTTTTGGATGTAACCTAGCGCTTCGTACCCTTCCAATTGATTTCCTCCTTCATCTAGAATATGTTGTTGCGTTGTGACAGACTTCCTACCTAGCGCCTTTATGTGGCTCCAAAAAATCCTAGGCGCGGCCTCCTTTTTTTCGTGTATCTCTGTCATCCAGCGTTCACTTTCACCTTTAATTTTTTCCTCTACCAATTTCTGTACAAGGGATTTTTTCTCTAAATATATTTCCCATATTTTTTTGACTTCGTCCTGCGGCCGCTTCTCCTTTTTTGCCTTTCTATGCTCCCGTGATGCTTCGCGTCGCTTCTCGATCGCCTCCCGGATTTCCTTGTTCCACCAACTTTTTGGCTTCCTTTTTCCTTTCCAGCAAACAGTTTTCTTCTCTTTCCCTATCTCCTTCGTCATTAGATGTAACAGCTCACTATACTCCCAGTCCTTGCCTGGTATTTCGCCTACTTCTTCCTCGACTCTTGCGGCTATATTTATTATTTGTTTGTCATTTAAATACGAGCTGCCAGACTTTGATTCCATGCTCATATTTTCAGTTTCGTATCCCATTTGTAATGTTATTCGTTTATGATCACTACCCAAGCTGTCAATGCCTTCCTCGTCTATCCTCATTTCTGTCAGTTTGTGGTAAATTCCTTCAGTCATGAGACAATAATCAATACTTGATTGCTTGTTTCCGACTTCCCATGTGATCTGGCCGTCACATTTAGGCCCCGTGTTAACTATCTCCAGACTATGTTGCTCGCAAAGATCTAGTAATAACTTCCCATTGGTGTCTGAATATCCGTCAAGGTCATGTATGTGGGCATTCATGTCCCCTAGAAGGATGATTTCGGCCCCATTACCAAATTCCTTAATATCCGCACTCATGCAATCCACTATCTCCTGATTCTTTTCTCTGCAGTTATTCCCCGTCCACAAGTAGGCTACCCCTAGCCACGTTTCCTTTCCACCTACAGTGCCCAGAACCCAGAGGTGCTCTGAACACGTCTGTTTCACTCTATCCCATTTGGCTCCGCGATGAATTAGCATTCCTACACCCCCACCTTTCCTTTCCGATATGGTCCTGTTACACCCTTCCCAAACATAATTTTCAATATGTGGTGGCTCTTCCAAGTCTCTAAGGTGTGTTTCTGTAACCGCATACACGCCTATCTGTTCTTTGTTTAACTGCTCCTCAATCTCTAACCATTTTGCCTTCTTTCTGCCACCCTGCATGTTTATGTAACTAATTGCAACACGCGCCTTTTTCCTTTTTCTTTTACCTTTTTTCTGGTTTTTCGCAATTCTACCTGTCAAAGCGTCCTCCTGGTTATTTTCCCTGTTACGAGCTACCCCGGACTCCGAAGGGCCCGTGAGCCCCCCAAAAAAGCTACTGCGCGTCCTGCCAGTCGCCAGCCCACCTCGTGTCCAAGCCTTTTATCGAAATGAATCTTGTCTCTTTGGAATCCACCCCACCTGTGCACTTCCCTGTTTAAATCCACTACCTCGAAACCCTTCTCTCGACTAATTCGCCATATCTCTTTGTTTGCGTCGACAACCGCTCTTTGCAGGTTGACGTTGTGCACTGGTACTTCCGGTACTGTGCATACTACAATTTACACCTGGGGGGACACGGCGCGCATGTCATCCACCCCTTTCGCCAAGGTCGTCGCTAGTCCTGACGATTCTTCTTTCAGGACGTCATTTAGCCCTCCCGCAATTACAACGAGGTTACGATTGTTAGCTTTAGCTGCGAGTTGTTCACCCGCTTGACTCATTACTGTCCCCAGCGTTTGTCCTGGGAACGTCCCTATCGCAACTCTCTTGTCGCCTTTCACCCTTTCTTTGATTGCCGCTGCGCATCGGACTAAATTTGAGTCACCGGCGATGATGACCTGTTCAGACATTCCTTCTGAAACCTGCACCTGGCTGCTGACTAGGTGACTAGCGTGAGTCACGGCTGCTGGTTTGCTCCCTCCCTCCCTCAAAACTACTTCCCGGTAGCTGGGCCCTGTGACCAATGTATCTGCCTTTGTCATGCCTGTTTCCTTCATCTCTCCCGCACGGGGGGTCGTCGCCATAATGCTTCCGCCGTCACCTGCGTCTTCGTTCCCTTTCACGACCTTCGATAGGCCCTTCTCGGCTGACCGGAGCCTTTCTTCCATGGCTGACGTTTTCTCTCGCTCCTTCGCCAATGCATTCTCCAGCTCTGCGATTTTCTCCATGAGCCCACTCTGGACCGCCATCATATTTTTCATTTTCTCCTCGAACTCGCACTGTCTACACTTGGCGTCATCTTCTGCTTTCTCCTCCGCACTAACTTCCACCTTCCAACCTACCCCGCACTCTGAACACTTTACGGTCTTTTTGACCATGGCTAGCTCAGTTTACCGATGCCCACGTGTTAGAAAACTGTACTAAAATACACTGGTCTAAGCCAAAAAGAACCACAATAATAAATAAATACGCTACACTTCACAGCATCTGCGCATGCACGTGGTCGGTCTACGCGCAGACCTCAGCCACGTGGTGGCTGGAGAAAAAAAAAGGACACAGTACAAAATACTAAAAAAAAACGTACACCGTAATAGACCTAATCAAGCTTTACGCTAGCGCCTTACGTTCTCATAACGCTACAAGACAGAGGCAAGCTGGAAACATGCAAAAACACTTATCTGTAGCTGTCATTCCGGAGCTCTCCAAAAACACGTCCGACCTCTACCACACTCTGGCCGCGTCTCCCGATATTTAAATGGACAGCGATATTTAAATGGACAGCGCCATCTGTCGAACAACGCGCAAACTTGGTCCGCTATTTACTCTGGCTTTCGTAAAACAAATGGCAGCATATCCACGGAGTGAATGATGGAGGGTGGGGCGAAGCATTCATCCGTCCATGCGTCCGTCTGTGTGACCGTCCATGCGTCTGTTTGTGCGCCCGTCCCTGCGTTCTTTCGTGCATCCGCCCCTGCGTCCGTTCATGCGTCCATCCATGCATCTGTTTGTGTGTCCGTTCGTTCATCTATTCAACACTCCAGGTCCCACCATCTCGCATCTTTTTATCATATATTCCCCATATAGAAGCACCGCCATCCAGCGGACATTCCAAGGACTAAACGAGAGGTGGCACACGCACACTTTCTTACGGCCTGCGCTTTGGGTCCACTTCCCACCTTTAACCACCTCGAGTTCGTGGTATATTCTAGTTCACTGTATTCATGGCAATGCGACCAAACGCTCGCTAAACCTTTCGAAAACCAAGGAGGTTACGCCCAGCGAGTATAACGTAGCAACCTTTCCCTGTCAGATAGGGCTCAATTTACATGCCAATGGCTGCTAATGAGAAATGAGAGACAGGAGAATTCGGCTTTTACTTTCTTACGGCTAGCGCTTCGTATCTACTTCTCAATTTTAACCACCTTGAGTTCATTCATAGTATATACAAGTTCATTGTATTCATGGCACTGCGGCTCAACGCTCGCTAAACCTTTCTAAAGCTAAGGAGGTTACACCCAGCGAGTATAATGTAGCATCCCCTTCTTGTCCGATAGTGCTCAATGTACATGCCAATGGCTGCTAATGGGGATCGCAGCGTGCACGTTGACTAAAAGCCGAATGCTCATGTCTCTCATTCCCCATTAGCAGCCATTGGCATGTACATTGAGCACTATTTTTATTGTTAAACAACGCACAGAAGAAATCTCTCACTGGCACCACCTTGGAGGTCAAGTATTATACCTATTTCGAGTATGTGCCACTGGTGGTTACATACGAGGGACGCCCAAGCCACACCATAAGGAGCTTCGCCGCTAAAACGAAACCAATCTCATATCTCGGCGTAGCGGCAGCTGCGTGTTGCGTCTTTGCCGTCGTCTTGCGATGCCTGATCACTGCTACGTGCCGCTGTGCACGCAACGACGGAGCCGTGACAAAGGAGGGAACAAGGAAACACTGTTTTATCCATATTCTTGGGTTACTTGAACGATAAAAAAAGAACAGTACGGCGTATGTTCGTAGTCAACAGCAGTCGGCATGCGTAAAAGCGCATGCCGACCAAATACCGTCCTGATCGACAATGCCCAATGCGGCAGCGTTACGCACCGCGACTGCACCCTACAAAATAAATCGAACAATCCCATGCTCCTCTCCACGCCACTTCAGTATCCGCAGCACTTTTCGTAACGTCACCTGGTGGCTGGTGACGTCACCGGGTGCGGAACAAGAACCTTTTTGCGTGCTAGCAGGTACGCGTTCTCCGTGCTCTACCAGGTCGAGCCTTCAAGCGCACAGCAAGCAGGAACACTCGGTGGGTATAAGAGACCAGCTGACGAATCAAAGTGGTTATAATGACTACAATGCAAGAAATGAAGAGAAAAGTGCTGGCCTTTCGCTGTTTCTTTTTACAAGGACACCTCAATAGGTCGGCACAGGAATAGGAAATGAGGATAGATGGATGGAAAAACTTTATTTAAAAAAAGAAACCCTGCAGTGTTACCGGCCCGGGCTCAGGCCACCCCGACGTTTTGTGCGGTGAGGCGTAGCTGTTCCACTGCTGTCCGGGCCTGCTGGATTGCCCACAGTTGTTCATGCAGATCTAGTCAAGTCAAGTCAAGTCAAGTCAAGTTTATTAAATAGTTCAGTTGAGTTACATGGTTAGCGTTATTACAGCAGGAGGTCCCAAAGTTTCAGAGAAACTGACAGGGGGACCTCCTATGGCTACATGGATGGGGTAATTACAAAAAATACAGCAATAGTATACGGTCTTGTGAGTAATAATGAATAATCTTGATTAACAATAAAAACACAATGAATACACAACATAATGGTAATACTCACTATTGAAAAATAACAAGGAAACAATCAAAAGCAAGTTAAGACAAAAAACAATATTAATAAACTCTACGTGACAAATGTAACACGTTTCATTATCAGTGTTATCAATTATACAATGGCAAATTGAAGTAGTAAAAAAGCACAGAACTGTGGAGAGCTATTCTGAGCTAGTCAGCGCACTTAGACAACGCTCCTCGAGAAGGTCCGGTTTTATATTGTCTTCTCGGTATATTACTGTGACCTGTGTGCATTGCCATAGAATATGTGCCATATGTGCGAGTTCGTGCTTACAGAGGGTACAGCTTGTTTGTGGGTATTGTCTGGAATTTACTCTGTTCAGGTGTACTGGATTTGAAAAGGTTCTGGTTTGCAATCTTCGCCAATCTGTTTCTTGAGATCTGTCTAACTGTTTGTGTGGTGGCGGATATTCTTCTCGTTGTCGCTTATAATGCGTCAATATGTCATGATACGTGACCAATCTGTTTCTGTCGTCTTGTATCGCATATTCATTATTGTCATCACCTCCATCATCCCCATCACCTCCACTGGAGTCGTCCCCCCTTCTGTGGTCGGTGCGGGGGGCCGGGCCGTCACTGTTCGAGCCGTGGTGGGTTAGTTCTCACATGGTTCGGTTGGCCTTCTCGTTGAGGTTTTGAGGGATGGCCGTGTCTTCGATGTTTAATTCCCCCATGTGAGCCGGGATCCACTTGAGGTATTTGGGTACAATTTTGCCGTTCCGGAACTCTTCTGCTCTGCGGTTCAGTATTTTGGCTGCTTTGGTGGAGACCCATCCCTTTTTAAAATTCCTAATAGCCATCTTGGAGTCACTGATTATTAATCTGTCGTGTTCTCGACCATTGACTACGGCCAGTGCAATGACCATTTCTTCCGCTGCCTCCGACGATCTGGTCCTTACGGAGCCCGCGGTCAAGGTCTTCCCTTTTGTGTCTATGACCGCCATTGTGAAGAAAGAGCTATGCACAACCCTATTACTGATATTATTATTTCGGGAATACCGGGCGGCGTCTACAAAAAGCACACCCTCCCGCGTGCCGTGGTTTTTAAAGATCATTTGCGTGCGGCATATTTGTCTCTCAACGTTGTGTGCAGGGTGCATATTTTTTGTGATGTTTTCCGTAATTATCGCGCACCGGAAGTCCGGATGAATCTGCGTCTTGGGACCTTTCATTTCGTGGTAATTGATGGAGATCTTTTCCATAATTTCTCTACGCGCCATGGTTCTAGACAATCTTTCGAGTTGCGCTATCCTTTGTGCTTCAGCGATCTCGTCCAGCGTGTTATGTACTCCGAGTTGTAGCAGCCTTTCGTTCTTTGTATATTGCGGTAGACCCAGCACAGCTCTCTACGCTTTACTAATCAGCGCGTCGACTTTGTACATCTCCGCTATGTTCCAGTGGACGAACGCTGCTACGTAGGCGACGTGGCTGATCGCGAAGGCCTGGACGAGTCATACAACGTTTCTTTCTTTAATGCCCCTTCTTTGATTGGATACTCTTTGTTTTAGTCTAACGGCTGCCATGACTTTCTTTTCCAGGCGCGTTATAGTTTACCCATTGGCTCCACTGGCTTCGATCCAGAAACCCAGGACTCTGATCTTCTGAACCAAGGGCATCGCCGTGCCATTTCTAGTGGTTAACCTGATTTTTTTGTGTAATTATGCTACGTTTCTGCTATGTATGCCTAGTCGTTTGGGGTGTTATAGCAGCAGTTCTGATTTGCCCGGTGAGCATTCCAATCCGGTGCCATCCAGATGACTCTAGACTGCATCCACCGCCTCTTGAAATCCATTCTCCATCTCGCCTTCACTGGTGTCTTGCGTGGTCTAAATCGTAATGTCGTCTGCATAAATTGTGTGATTGATGCCTTCGATTCGCTCCAATTTTTCTGATAATCCAATGATGACGAGGTTAAACAGCATCGGTGACACGATGCACCCTTGCGGTGTGCCAGCGCTGCCCATGTCCACTTGGATGCCCTCCTCCTCGTCCAGTCTAACCGTGGCAGTTATTCCCGTAAAAAATTTCTGATGTACTTGTACGTGCACTCGCCTAGACCGAGTTGCGCAATTCGTTTTAGAATGGCTGCGTGCTCGACCATGTCGAAGGCCTTCCTGAGATCTTGCCCGATTATTGCCCTCATGCCTCGTCCAATGGGGTCTATGACTTGCTCCTTTAGCTGTATCATGGCATGTTGTGTGGAGAGCCCTCTTCTGAAGCCGATCATGTTGCTGCGGTATACGTTGTTAGACTCAAGGTAGCCGTTAACCCTGTTCAGGCAAGCATGCTCCCTAACTTTACTGACGCAAGAAGTGAGGAAGATGGGCGGCATGTTCTGGATTTCTAGGGGTTTACTCGGCTTTGGAATGAGGATCAAGTCGGATTTCTTCCGTTCGTCGGGTATCTCCCCGTTTCTCCAGCACTCGTTGATGACGTCTGTCAAACGGCTCGTTCCCTGGTCGTCCCGGTTCCGGAGCATTTTGGTGGACACATTGTTGGGACCTGGAGCTGACTTGGTCTTGATAGTCTGCAGGACTGCCCTGACTTCTTGCTGTGAAAAGTCTCTGTCAAATTCTTCGTTGGGAGAGCCCGAGTATTCCTGGTGTTCGACGGCCCGGGGTCTGCTGAGGTAGAGCTTGACGATTTCACCATCCATCTGATAGATGTTCCCTTTATACCTGTGTCTTATCTTGGTCATTTCCGCTTTAACCGCCGTTCTGGTGGCCGACGGGTCCAGCAGGTGCTTGAGAATTTTCCATGTCTTGCTTGTGCTTATGTTGCCGTCCCAAGCGTCGCACACTTCATCCCATTCCTGATGACATAGCTGAGTACAGTGTGTTACGATGTGCTTGTTTAGCTCGGCAAGTTTTCTCCTTAGATTTCGATTGTGTTTTTTCCTATGCAGCCGTTTCTGAATAGATTTTTTGGCTTCGACATGGTGTGCGAGCCTGCTGTCCATCCACAATGAGAGGGTTCCGCGAAACTCATCTTCCTCTTCTCGTCGAGCCAACCAGTCATCTCACTCCATTTCGGTTGTGGCTTTTTCTACGTCTCGTAAAAGTTCACTGCTCCATTCTTCTATGTTTTCTATGGGTCGCTGTTCTTTCTCGTTTCTGCTTTTGCGGAATTTGTTCCAATCTACGCGCCTGATTGTCCGTTTGCAATTCCTGGTAGGAGGATTGCCTAGGGCGATGCTGAGTATCCTGTGATCACTTCCCAGGTCTTCAAAGGTGTTTTCCCAGGTGATTTGCCCGGCGTTTTTGCAGAGGGTCAAGTCCGGCGTGGTGTCCCTGTGAGGACCTACACCAATTCTGGTGTGCGAGGCTGGCTCATTCAGAATGGCTAGTCCGGCCTTTTCGATGAGGTGGCAAGGTTTTTTCCTTTCTTCGACGAGTGCCCATATTCCCACTGCGTGTGTGGAGCGTTAAAATCTCCTCCGATAACAAGTCGGTTGTCGCCTGCGATGTTCATCGTTTTGTTAATTAGTTCTTCGAAATTATTCTTTGGGCCCTTTTTAGATGGGCTGCTGTATACGTTTAGGACAAAATTGCGGCTCTCCTTTTTGCTGCGTGGCACAACTTCTATAAGAATGTGGTTGATATCCGTGACTTGTTTCGTAATGTGTGGGATAGCAACTAGCCCCTTCTTCACTAATGTGGTCATGACTATGTCTCTCCCCTTTCCTTCTGTGCGTTGTTTTTGGGTGGCATACCCGGCAATTTTGGCGTGGTTGAATGTCTCCAGCAAAATTATCTCGTCAGGTTTTTTCTTTTTGTGGCGATTTTAATTAATTGCGCCATCGATGCTTTTTTATTAGAGAAGCCACGGCAGTTCCACTGCCAAATGACGAGTTTTCTCATTTTGGTGCCCGCCATGTTTAAGAAATTTTCTTCTCTAGCTCTTCGAGCCGCTTGTCGTGTTTTAGTACCAGCGCCTTACTCTCCGCCTGACTGTCGCTAAGTCGCACGACCAGCATCTTCAACGTTTTCTCCATTTTGCCCGACAGTTTGTTTATCACGTCCTCGAGGACGTCTGTTTTTTTTTCGTGCTACGACAGGGCCTCTTCACCTCTTTTTCTGAGTCGTTTTGCTCTTTGGTTTTCGTCAGCGAGATTTTTCGCTTGGCGCCTGGTTGCTGTGTTTCCACTGCTACCCTTTCTATTTCCTCATTCTCTCTCTCCCCTTTGGTTTTGGTCGCTGGCGTGAAGACGGCCGTGATGGCGGTCGACGGAGGCGACGTCTGTATCTGCATTTTCATGAGTAGTTCATTAGGTGTGTGCTGTAGTTCATCAATTTTTTTTAGCTAATTTACTGTTTTGCTTTTTTGCTTTTTCCAGCTCCTGTCTGAGTAGCTTGTTTTCTGTTCTGTATTCCTCTACGCGTTTCTCTATGTCTCCGTAATTATACCTAGCGTTACTATTATGGCCGGACCTTGCCGAATCTCGATTGGCCACTACGTCTGACTAGCCCACCTTGTCTGGCGTCTTCTGTTCTCCTTGCTGCTTCGTTGTCGCTTCGGGCGTCCTTCCCCTAGAGGCGGATCTCGGCCCACTCCTGGTCCTGGGTCTGCTTCTGGACCTTGACCCCAAGTCCCCAGGCTCCCAGCCTGGACTTGGATCTCGACCTGGACCTTGATGTGGTTTCACGGGCTGGTTGTGTGTTGCTGCTTCCCCAGGTGTCCTGATCTAGTGATTCGCCTTCCCGCTGGAGTTCTTCCTCTTTTCTCTTCGCAGCCCACCTTCGTTGCTTTACGAAGTATGGCGTCTTAAATTTAGCTCTGCAAGTCCGGTCTGCCGTGGCGTGTGAGTCTCCACAGAGCTTGCACTTAGGTGTGCATTCATGGTCTCTGGTAGGATTTTTGGCACCACACGCCAGGCACAACTTGTCTGGCGGTCTTGGGCACACATCGGGCCTGTGCCTGAGCCTCCCGCACTCTCTACAAAAGTCTATTTGCTTCCAGTAGAGGGAAACTTTCATCATGATGCTGTTGAAGTAAGCCCACATAGGGACCTTGTTGCCTTCGTACAGTAGTATCACGGTAGTCGTGCTCCCCAGTCTCTTGGCGTATGCCAGTGAAGGGTTCCTCGCGTTGACCAGTGCATGCATGAGCTGATCATAAGTGCACGTCAAGGGAATGTTGCGGATTATCCCCTTGGACATATGTTCCGGTGCCGAGACATACGCGTTGGTCTCGTACTTCTTACCGTTGATTTTAAAATCCTTGATTTTGACGAATTTCGTCGCCGTCTTCTCATACGGTGTGCTGATCACCAGAATATTTTGTGTAGGTTTGGGGCAGATTGTGAAGATTTTGTCGTTGCTCACCCCTGCTTCTTGGCGTATCGCTTCGTTGAGGCTGGCTATGCACGTGTGTATAATGCTCAGCCCGTCTCTTGGTCTGACGATTATCTTGATGTCATCTGCAGGTAGCCTTGGCATCTTGCTTGCTTGTAAAATCTTGTTCACGATGCTCTTCCCACCTCTGCACGTCGGGCTTCTTGAGCGGGTGCTTTCCTGTGCTGTCTCTTCGCCAGGGCTCACACGGCCCTTCCTTTTATGCGTGACTTCGATCCAGCCCTCCGCGTCGCCGTCAGCGTCTCGTCTCGTCGGATCGCTATCGTCCTCTCCGGAATCATCACTTGGAGTTTCCCCCACTTCTGCATCACCTACGTCCATTTTGGAGATGCGTCCGATCCCTTGGCTTACAACTGGGCAGCGTTGATCACCCTTCCCGAGGCCGGGGTCGGCCTTGTCGGTGTAGGCTTAGCTGGGCACACTTGTAGCTCGGGTGGTTTTTCACATCGAAAAAGCTTCAAAAAAGGTCTCTCACCAAATTTTTTGGTGTTGAAGCGTTCGGATGGACCAAGGAGGATTTTAAAAAATTGCTGGAGGGGAAATTGCTGCGCAGAAGCGAAGCCGTTCCTCTGGCAGGATGGCGGCTGTAGCGGCAATCTAGGGGCATTAAAACGGGGCGTTAACCTCGCACGCCCAACAAGTTTACTGTGGGAACTTTTTCGGGTCACATAGTGCTCCAAGTGCGTCTTAGAGTTACTAGTTTTCTTTAGTGAGCCTCTAATGGGAGGCAAAGTTCTTTGAAGATTCAGTCATCCATACTCGTTTCTGTATGTTATTTCGTCGGGAACAACTATCTTTTAATATAGAACTAACGCAGCATTTACATAACATATCAAAGCCACTTGATCTTCAAGTGGGCACTATCAGAAAAGAGCATGTTTCCGCCATCTTGGCAAAGGCAAAATCTGGCTTCACTTCTGCTGGCAAGGCGAAGCAGCTTCCACTCCAGCAATTTTTCTTTAATCCTCCTTGGGATGGACCCGCTCTATCCAGTGGTGGTTGATTGCCAGGTATTTGACTTGATAAAACTGCGGAAAACATTCATAAAAGGCTGAGCCGACGTGAAGCGCGTCCGCAGCGTTGCATTGCCCGGCAGCGTCCGAAAGTGAGGAATGAAATGTGGTGGAGAGGTCAATCGAAAGGAGGAGGAGAACGAAAAAAAGCAGGCCGCGTACCTACGTGCTTCGCTACAAATCCCATCAAAAGACAGTAATGTTTTTCCGGCTTTTTTTCGCGCATAACGTTGCATATTCAGCGCGGTCTAAGAAACACCAGGTTCATTGAAGTTACGTATTTATGTATTTCCTAGTAAAAGAACACAGCGCCTCACACTTGCGTATTGGTGTTGTGTCTAAGGTATGCGTAATATTTGCATTTTAATCGACAATGTTCACAAGCATGAAACCAGCCACCAGCACAAGATGCTCGGGTGTTAAGCAAGTGCTTGTAGTTTGACCAGGTAGCTGAAATTGTCGTGTGACAGAAAAAAATTGGCAGCATATCCACGAATTGAATGATGGAGGGTGGGGCGAAGCGTCCGTTCGTCCATTCGTTCTTGCTTCCGTCCGTCCATGCGTGCATATGTGTGGCCGCCCCTGCGTGCGTCTATTCGTGCGTTTGCACGTCCATCTGTCCATGAAGGTCGTCCATGAAGGTCGCCGGCGAAGGCAGGACTCCTCCGGGACAGTCGGCGTAGCAGGTGGCCACGAACAGCATCTGGGGGAGCGTCAGCGAATCGAGACCCGGCAGCCGCTTGTCCCCGGCTTCGGCCCTTGCCCTGTACGCGTCGAAGAGCACGTTTAACGACAGCACCTGCGGCACACGCGTGCTGAGGTCAAGTTACTCACGCATAGATTACGTCTGTGATTGCAAGGACGTTATCCAAGCATGAAGTGATTGCCGTAGCGATTAAAGGACAAGGTGCCACTTAATGTGCAGCACTTGTAATTGTTGCTGATGCATCCCGGAATTATCAGTCGGTTGTCACATGTGAACTCCATGTCACGTAGGTTGCGTGTTTTGGACACTTGTATTGACCTCTGTACGTGTGAACGCAAGCATCTCGACATCTACCGTTAAACCCGGACATTTATTATTTGCATTTATCAAATACTGCGGACACGTATTTGCACATATATAGGCACCCAATCGTTGCCTAAAAAAGCTACACATATAATTGTTTGGCATTCACAGAAAATACAGGAAAAATCTTTCTGCTTTCTCATAACTTCGTGACTTTGAATATTATTCGACGAAGTAGAGCACTCTGGATTTAGAAATTGTTGCTAAAGCGTACATAGTACATACGGCGTGGCTATGTATGTTGTAAAGCATTCATAGCCACGCCAGTGAGATCTGAAGCTCACGCACAGCTCGAGTTGCATCGCTCACCTGCATCACCTGACTTTCGTCCTGGCGGGCGTCTTTGGCATCGGGAAGGACGCACTGCGTGAACTCGAGCACGGGCTCACGTGCGGGTGGCGAGCTGCTTCGGTAGGCCGCAAGGAAGACCTCGCCCAGCCCCTGCGCAACCTTTTAAGGAGAGGACAGTGGCACTCGAGGATTCATTTGGGGATGAATAGTGTTTTGTTTTTCTTACCGTCAAGGTGTATTAAAACACAAGTGAACGGTAAAACACTAAAATCAAACGTGTCCTTACAGTAGTTTAATGTTTACGCTACATTGATATAAGATACCTTGCGCAATGTCCATCGATGTATGACAGCTATAGTACCGCTTAACGTGGATGCATCCACGTTGACGCTTAGTAATACATCTCCATCCAGTCTAACGTCCATCATTAACTATTTGAAAAGAAGTCACAGCTTTGCCGCAAAGACGAAGCGATGAACGCGATAGCAACAGATTGGAACGTGAAGCGCAGAATGGAAAGCAGATCAAAACCTGTCCCGCATTTCTCACGCAAAAATGAGGCACAAAATGTACTCACACGTACAGATGCACGCCAATAAGCGTCCCAGTTGTTACTCAGCTGTGTCTGAAAAGTGCGCGCTTTTCGTAAACGGAGAATGCAATGATCGCAGTGACCTTCGCGTACCTGGTAACTGCAACAAAATTGTTCCAGGTAAACCCGAAGCCAGACAAGACATATACGATTCTTCTCTGCTCACCACCGCGAGATAAGAGCGCGCGAGGGAGTGTCGCTTCCCACGCGTGAGAGATTAGAGCAAATTAGATTAGGGGCAAAGTACGCGTGAGAGATTAGAGAGCACACCGCTGCGCGTTTCGGCGACACGAGCTCAATGCGCCATATTTATGGTTTTGCTGAAAACATGATGATTTCCTTGATATGCCCATCGGCAGCGGTAAGTAGTAGATATAAATGGCTTGCTGTTTAAATGGTGAAGGTGGTGGTCCTCGGTGTCTCAGCGGTTAACGCCTCGCAGTCATGATTGAGAGGACCCGAGTTCGATTCCGCGCGGCGGTGTTTTAGGGGCGAAGCTTTTTATAGGGGCACCCGTTCATCCCTCGTAGAGTCATAGTGTGTAACAAATGTTACATTTTGACCTCCAAGGCAGTGCTGGTGGGATATTTCTTCTGTGCGTCGTTGAACAATAAAAAATAGTGCTCAATGTACATGCCAATGGCTGCTAATCGGGAATGAGAGACAAGAGCATTCTGCTTTTAGTTAACGCGCACGCTGTGATCCCCACTGCAGTCATTGGCATGTACATCGAGCATTATCTTACAAGAAAGGGTTGCAACGTTATACTCACTGGGTGTAACCTCCTTAGTTTTAGAAAGGTTTTGCGAGCGTTGAGCCGCAGGGCCATGAATCCAAAGAACTAGTTTAAACCATGAACTCGAGGTGGTTAAAGGTGGGAAGTAGATACGAAAGAAAGTAAAAGTCAAATTTTCCTGTCTCTCATTTCTCATTAGCAGCCATTGGCATGAGCACTATCTGAAAGGAAAAGGTTGTTACGTTGTACTCGCTGGGTGTAACCTTCTTGGTAGTAGAAACGTTTAGTGAGCGTTGGGCCGTAGTGCCATGAATACAGAGAACTAGTATATACCGTGAACTCGAGGTGGTTAAAAGTGGGGAGGAGACCCGAAGCGCAAGCCGCAAGAAAGTGTGCGTGTGCATCCTCTCGTTTAGTCCTTGGAATGTCCGCTGGATGACGGTGCTTTTATATGGAGAATAAATGATGAAAATATGCGAGATGGTGGTACTTGAAGTGTTGAATAGATGGACGAACGGACACAAAGACAGATGCATGGATGGACGCATGAACGGACGCAGGGTCGAATGCATGGACGAACGCATGGACGGACGCACGAACAGACGCACGAACTGACGGGCAGATGGACGCATGGATGGTCACACAGACGGATGCATAGACGGACGGAAGCAAGAACGAATGGACGGACGAATTCTTCGCCCCACTCTCCATCATTCACTCCATGGACATGCTGCCAATTTTTTTTCTGGGCTTTCTCTTTCTTGCATTTTATATATGGAAAATAGTACACATATACGGTCAGTGATGGTAACGCCAGCGGCAAAATCCAGCCAAGAGTGTCTATACAGCCAAGAGTGACCTTGTGGTTACAGATGCTTGTGATAGGTATCTGCAACAATTAACGGTGAGAGTGGAACCAGAGAAAGCGGTGCGACAGTCAGAAGAGCATGATGACGGCACTTTGGCTTAAGGTCACCTACTCGTGGTACGTTGGATTTAGGGACACCTTTGCCCGGCCGAGGGGTATCCTCCCTTTGACCAACCCGGTGTGACTGGAAAACGTGGCGCCAGACGAAGCTGGCGAGTGGCGTCGAGTAAACTATAATTGGTATAGATAGATTCTATGAGCGATGCCAACGGTTGGCGCCTTGGGGTGTGTTAAGGCATTGACAAAGCTGAACTACTCGCATTGGATACGCGCCGATTGACACAGGCGCTAAGAAGGCGTGTGGGAGGAACTAAGCGCAGATGCCACGAGGCATTACCACATTTTACCAAGAACATGCGAGGGCACAGTGGTGGATGTAAAAGGCATATTTCTGAAAGCTTCCAAAGAATGCGGCTGTGGCACACTGGATAGCGTGCCCAGAATGTGCTGTCGCGGACCCCAGAGGTCATGGGTGCGGCTCCTGTTGACGGAACTTTAATCGTTGTCTTCTGATTGTGTGCATTTTCAACGTCATTTCTGTGGTGAAAATACGTCATTGAAATCATGGTGGACCATGGCAAACAGCACCAGATTCAGTACCGAATAGCATTGCCTGGGTGGACACTAGTGCAGGATGTGGGGAGAAATTATGAAAAGAGGTTAGCCTGCCACCCCTCAAAGCTTTAGTTCTCTCTGCTTAAGGTTTACGTACACGTTCTCTAATACGTTTAGAGCCCTTTGTATTGCGTCGGACTGCCAATCAATCGATGGGATTCATTAAAAGCTTCAGGTATTTGCTTTTACGTCAGCTTGTTTCGCGTGTCAACGCACCCAATTCTCAATAAAGTTCGGGCTGGAAGATTGCTCCTATGAAGTTAGCCCTCTTTTCTACGCGTAACTTGTGGCAGTAGTGGGATGCCTTTTGCGACATGTTGGCTCCCATCTGTACAAGTAACTAGAAAACAGGGGATGATTCTAGCTTGAAAAGTGTGCAAGTAAAGTAATAGATAAATTCGCGTGACTAAACGTCCTAGCATTTAACACAATGGCGAAAAGGGGCTGGAGCACCCGACACTTCCCCATTCAATGACTTTCGTGCACTTATTTATACTGCAGATGTGTCCTTACCTGGCTTCCCAGACCAGCGTAATTGAGAACTTTGGCCAGGTCTTCATCATACAGCGGGAAGGAGAAGACGTACGGCATCAGAATGAAGTCTTTGCCGACATTCGCGTGTAAGCTGATTGCCTGCATCGACTCCGCCACGGCAGCCATCCGTGAATATCAGAACGAAGCGTGGACGGCGGCTGCGACGACGTGCCACGCCTTGACAAGCGAGTCGCTCGGAAGCAAAGGCTCGTAGAACGTAGCCACACGCAGGCCGATACCGTCACCGGAGTCGCGGGTTGTTCGGTCCACGCCCTGCGACAAAAAACGTCACAGTTTTGCCGCAAAGGCGGGGCAATGATTGCAATAGCAACAAATTGTAAAGTGAAGAGCAAAATGGCAAGCATATCGAAACGTGCCCCGCATTTCTCACGCACAAAGAACGCACAAAACGCACTCACCGGTACACATGAACGCGAACAAGCGTCTCAGTTCTTACGTCGTTGTCTCTGAAAAGCGTGCCCTTTTCGCAAACAGATAATGTGTAATGATTGCAGGGACATTTGTGCGCCCGGTAAATACAACAGAATTGTTCCAATGAAAACTCAACGCCAGCCAAGACGTACAATACCTCCCCACTGCGAGATACGGGCGTGCGAGAGATCATTCAATCTCCTCCTCTTCGCTGTTCAAAGTACGCGTGGGAGATGAGAGCACGCGCCGGCACGTCGTGATAATGTGGTGACGCGTGCTTACTGCGCCATCTTGCTGATAATGCTGAAAACATGAGAGTTTCTCCCAATATGCCCGTCAACCGCGGTAAGTGGTAGATATATATAGCTTGCCGTTCGAGCGTTGAAGGAGAAACTCCTCGGGGGCTCTGTGTTTAACACCTCACATTCACGATTCAGATATTACAAGTTTCCATCCGTGTGCTGGGGTCTTTTTGTCGATTATTTTTCTTTCTTGCGTTTACATATATAGATACGTATACATATACATATACACTTGTATAGCGAGTGACGGTGACGTCGACGCCGACGGTGGTGGTATAATCCAACGGAGAGTGTCCATAAAATGAATCGGGTCTGATCATCAATTGGCCTGTGACATACCCAGTCGCCCTGTCACAAATATGTCATGCTCCGTTAGAAAGGGGCGCTTTTTCGCCACTGGAAGTAGTGAAACTCTATACTACGTACCTTTCGGGGCTTTTCTCTAAACTGGAAAAATCCTGTACCGAAAGGCCACCATGCGGACATCGGATTTGCGAGTTTACTATAGAAAATACTATTCTACGCGGACAACACGCGTGATGTGTGTGATCTTTCCTGGGCGACGACCCAAAAGGCGGGAGAAGAGGGCTCGCGGCGCGGCGGCGCGGTTAAAAGAAAGAAAGCACTTTCCAAAAAATCTCCAAGGACATTAACTGTGTCTACAGGAACGAGATATTACGAAGCTTGTCGATGCTTCAGACTGAGCCAGCTGCCACTTTTCTCGTCAGAGGAAAATAGCACACTTTAAACCATTGGTGGCGAGTTTGGGACGCATTAAGTATTAGGACAGTAGCCATTTCTTCGGAGGGGGGCGGCAGTGCGAGGCAGTGATTTGAACCTCCCTTCCCTGTTCGATACGCTCGCGACCAGCAAAATGGGAGACAATATTACGTTGATAACTGCATGGTACACAACATTTGTGTACAATGACGGTGAGAAGTTGAGTGCATTAAGTCGCTGAAAAACTGTAAGCACATACACTGAAGGCGACCGCCGTCGAGTTCCAGTCAGCGACAACGGTAACATTCTTGTCCCTGTTGGACCATCGGGTGAGGAGCCTGCTGTACTCATCCCGCACCACTCTGACCAGCGCCTCCGCGTCGTCGCGGGCGTTCGCGTAGAACGCCTGGCTGCTGTATCCGGTGAACAGCTCGAATCCGCTAAGAAGGTGTGCGCCAGACAGAAGAGGCTGTGCAAGACGCGTGCGCGCTGTTCACTTTCGTAGAAGCTTGCGATAAGACGCTGACTGGCGAACAGCGCTGCCACCTGCACGGACGGTCAATTTCCATGGTTAGGTTGTGTTGTACTTCATGACCTGCAGTGACTTCATTGAAACTGCCGTTTCGGAGCACCAGCATGTCTGGAAGCGAATTTCGTGGTGTAACATTAATATCGTCATATGCAGCTAACGAAAGCACGTTTTCTGCGATGTCATTTTCACACTAACGCAACTTCTCTGTCCCCAAGGCCGCCATTGTGGAATGCTAGTACAAGCTGTGTTTACGTAGACATGAAAGCTGGCTATCGCAGCTCTGATAGATTGACTGATTGACTGACTGACATGTTCAGCAAGTACGAAGCATTTCCTTGCGAAGAGAAGGTACTTTGAGCGTTTTTGTCTAACTTCATAGAGACATACGCCGAGGACGCTCTCGGGGTCGTCTGTCGCAATTATTAAATGCGAGGTATTTCTTAAAACACTTCGGTGAATTTGAGCCTATCTATCTATCCATCTATCCGTCTATCTATCTGTCTATCTATCCATTTATCCGTCTATCTATCCGTCGATCTATTCGACTTTCTATCCATCTATCCGTCTATCTATCCGTCTATCTATCCATATATCCGTCTATCTATCGGTCTATCCGTATATCTATCCGTCTATCCGTATATCTATCTGTCTATCTATCCGTCTATCTATTCGTCTATCTATCCGTCTATCCATCTATCTATCCATCTATCCGTCTATCTAATGTCTATCTATCTATCCCTCTATCCATCTATCTATCCATCTATCTATCCGTCTATCTATCAGTCTATCTATCTATCCGTCTATCTATCTATCTATCTATCTTTATATCCGTCCATCTATCTATCTATCCGTGTATCTATCTATCTGTCTATCCGTCTATCTATCTATCTACCCGTCTGTCTTGCCGTCTATCTATCTATCTATCTATCCGTGTATGTATCCATCTGTCTATCCGTCTATCTATCTATCTACCTATCTATCTATATATCTATCTATCTATCCATTTATCTATCTATCTAGCCGCCTGCGACTTAGCTCTCCTGGCCATTTCGATAATTGCACCAATACGAAACTTACTTTGGCATACCGTGACTGTATAAGGAACGTATTTGGCTAGTCATAACATGAAAATGATGATATGTATGCCAGAATTGTGATGTTTTACTTTTCATGGTCTTGCTTCTCTTGCGGTGGTTTCGTTCACACATGTTGCAAAACAGGTATTGCATGACATGAGTGCATGGCAAACAAAAGCAACAGATCCTAACATGAAAATTATGAAATGCTTGTCATGTAACAACATGACTACATGCTAAGCTCATGATGCGCTCACGGGCGTTTCGCTGGCGTCACATATACGAAATTTGGTAATACCGTACGTGAATGGATGGCGAAGATATGTGACTGGTGCGAACATGATAATCATGAGATGCGTGTCAAGAAACAAAAGGAGTACATGCCATGCTTGTGATGCGCTGGCGGCCATTTTGCTAGCTTCACATATACCTCATTTGGTATTACAGTACGTGATTGAACGACATAGGTAAATGACACATCAAAACATAATAATCTCGACATTCGTCTCATGTAACAACATGACTACATGCCACACAGAAGATGCGCTCGCAGATCTTTCGTTAGCTTCACGTATGCCAAATTTGGTATTACGTGACGCCAATAGATGACGAATTTGCGTGACTGGTGCAAACATGATAATAACGAGATGCGTGTCATGTGGGAACGTGACTACATGCCACAGTCAAGGTGACAAAACATTTCGACATGACGCGAAGCGTGTGCTCCCCTGCGTTCATTTCGTCGCCTCACGCCGGCATCGCCACGCCAGGTGCCGTTCCTGCCAAATACTCGCAGGCGCGCGCTGCGTTGCTTAGACGCATGCGCGTTTCAGCGTGTCCGGCGTCTCGCCAGCACGAAAAGACAGACCCAGGTTTCTCTGGGAAGACTATAGTGTGTTCGTCTTTCGCTAACGTAGCGTCCCTGTGCCCAGCGTGCGCATGCGTGAATGCTACATTGGAGTATATTGAGCTCTTCATAATGCACTCGCGGCCATTTTGCGAGCTCCACATGTACAAAATTTGGTTTTACGTGACGTCAATGGATGACGAAATATATAACTGGAGCAAACATGATAATCCTGACACGCGTGTCATGTAAGTACATGATAACATACCATGCTCCTTCTCGTGGCCGTTTAGCTAGCTCCACGTATAATAAATTTGGTATCACGTGACGTGAATAGATACGAAGGTAAACGACACATCCAAACATGATAATCATGACAAGAAAGTCATGTACGGCATCATTTACTTCCTTTTCGCAACGTTGTGCTGATTTTGTGTGAAGTGATATAACAAAATTTCTCATTTGTGCTTCGCATAGCATGGAGTCCCACTGTACGTAGGATCTGTCAATTTTTTTGTTTTCCTTTTTCAGTTTCGGATGTTTGTTATAAGTAATAAGGCTCTGCAATAATCTATCTATCTATCTATCTGTCTATCTATCCATCTATCTATCTATCTATCCGTCTACGACTTTTAGCTCTCCTGGCTCTATGATAATGTTATCGATAACAAACTTGGTATGGCATAACATGACTGTATGAAAAACTTATTTCACTAGTCATAACAAAAAATGCAGAAAAAGCTATCCAGCACGTATTTAAACATCGGACTTCTGTGTCGTGAAAGCGAGGCGTTAACCACTGAGCCCACCCCGGAGAACATACGGTGGTTTCGTTCGCATGGCATGTTGCAAAACTGGTATTGACGCTCTCCGATAGTAGAGTATTAGGTACTCTAAATCGTTACCCACGTTTTCTAAACACAACTCATAGTAGAGTACTCTAAATCGTTCACAACTTTTTCTAAACACATGAAAACCATGACATGCGTGTCATGTAACAACATGACTACGTGCAACGCTCATGATGCGCTCGCGGCCGTTTCGATACCTTCACATGTACAAAACTTGGTATACGCGACGCCAATGGACGACATAAATAAATTACACATACAAACGGGATAATCACGACATGCGTGTCATGTAACAACTAGTCTACATGCCACACTGATGATGCGCTCGCGGTCGTTTTGCTAGCTTTACATATGCCAAATTCAGTATTACGTGACGTCAATGAATGACGAAGGTATGTGACTGGTGCAAACATGATAATCATGGTATGCGTGTGACGTGAAAACATTACTACATGCCACAGTCAAGGCACCAATACATACCGAAGTGACGCGGTGCGCGTGCTCACCGGCGTTCATTTCGTCGGGTCACGTAGGCGTTGAAACGCCAGGCACCAGTCCTGCCATATACATGCAGGTGTGCGACGCGCTGCATTGCTTTGACGCATGCGCGCTTCAGCGCGTCCGGCGTCCCTCCGTCACCAAAAGAGGAAGACGCAGTGTTGCCTGGCAACTCATCGGCGCGAAATGCAGCATGTCGCGTTTCGCGCCGGTTGGCGCCGGGCTTCGCCGACGGACGCTGGTCGCGCCGGTCACACCTGGTGTCAGGCTATAGAGTGCTCGAGGTTCGCTAACGTATCGTCGCTGTGCCCAGCGTGTGCGCGCGTCAACGCTACGTTGGAGTATATTGAGCCCTTCATGATGCGCTCGCGGCCGTTTTGCTAGCTCTAAATATACCAAAACGGGTGTTACGCGACGCCAACGAATGACGAAAGTATATGACTAATGCAAACATGATAATCCTAATACGCGTGTCATGTAAGAACATGACAACATACCGAACTCATAGCGTGCTCGCGGTCGTTTCGCTAGCTCCATATATAATAAATTTGGTATCGCGTAACGTGAATAGATGAAGAAGGTGAACGACACATTAAAACATGATAATCATGACGCGAAAATCATGTACGGCATCATTTACCTCCACCCTATTGATTTGATTGATATGTGGGGTTTAACATTCCAAAAGCACCATATGATTATGAGAAACGCCGTAGTGGAGGCCTCCGAAAATTTTGATTACCTGGGGTTTTTTATCGTGCACCCAAATCTGAGAATACGGGCCTACAACATTGCCGCCTCCATCGGAAATGCAGTCGCCGCAGCCGGGATTCGATCCCGTGACCTACGGGTCATCAATCAAGTACCTTAGCCGCTAGACCACCACGGCAGGCCTACCTCTACCTCGTAACATTGTGCTGATTTAAAGTAACATAACAATCTTTCTTATTCTTGATTCGCATATAATCGATGCCCACTGTACGTGGGATCTGCCAATTTTTGTTGTTAGCAACCGCGGTGAGGGCAAATTGGTTCATTTGGCTATGGCGTAACTGAGCAATTCCAAATTAAGCCTATGTGCAAAGTAGGCACCATATGATTATGAGAAACGCCGTAGTGGAGGCCTCCGAAACTTTTGATTACCTGGGGTGATTTATCGTGCACCCAAATCTGAGAATACGGGCCTACAACATTTCCGCCTCCATCGGAAATGCAGTCGCCGCAGCCGGAATTCAATCCCATGACCTACGGGTCATCAGTCAAGTACCTTAGCCGCTAGACCACCACGGCAGGCCTACCTCTACCTCGTAACATTGTGCTGATTTAAAGTAACATAACAATCTTTCTTATTCTTGATTCGCATATAATCGATCACTGTACGTGGGATCTGCCAATTTTTGTTGTTAGCAACCGCGGTGAGGGCAAATTGGTTCATTTGGCTATGGCGTAACTGAGCGATTCCAAATTAAGCCTATGTGCAAACGTAGGCGTGGCTATGAGGTAATTTCGCGAAGTCAACGTAAGCGAAGTCAAAACTAAGACTTGTTAAGCGTAGTGGAGTCACTTCAAATATAGTTGAGCATGATCGTGCCAACATAGTATGGTACAGTAAACCTGACAAAATTAAACAAATTGATCCAAGTTGACTTTAATGAAAGTCAGATATGCAAAAGGTGAACATAGTTACGCTACTCTTTGTTCAGCAATTCCTAAATGAGCTAATGCAAATTAAGACTAATTCTTCGTTTAACCTGATTCGACCTAATAAAAATGAGCCTAACAAACAAAGAAAGAAACAGAGAAAGCCTCGTATGGGGCTGTTTAACGAAGAGGCGGGAAAATGAAGTGAATATGAGGACGAGGGAAAGGGGGACAAGGAGATCCACTGCGCTGTTTCCACAGTCTTCGCACAACATCTTCCTATCTACCTCATTTTGTTTTGACAGCGCCATTGTCGTGACGTTCCAGCCCCAAAGCGATAACGTTGCCCCACAGGCTCATGTTCTGTTTACGAGTGAAAGCGCGGACTCGTAAACAGAACATGCCAATAATCTCGTCTCAAACGGAGAGAAAACGCGTAGGCTGTTTTTCACGCGGGCTGAAAAATGCGTGATGCCCGCCCTCCCCTGGACAAGACAGTGGTGCCCTTCCGTGTGGCGCGGTCATTGGCCGCATTGTTCAGAAGCCTTTTTGGCGATGTTATGCAAATTATAGCAATTATCTGATTATTTCTTGGGTCCTTTTGTAGTTTATACTATTTCAGGCCTTGTCAGTTCAAACTGGTTTTGAGGATTGTTCTCCCTGTTTTAGGTATGTGAAGATCACTGTGTGACCATACAAAATGAGACGGTAGGTACCAGTCATGCTAGGCTTGTCACTAATGTGAGACGTTTACTTCCATCGTATACTGCCATTTTTATAGTACGCATAACGTCAAAGAATAAATAGAAGCTATATAGGAATCACATAACGCGTGACGGGACTGGGCATCATAGGAGTAACATTATAAGAGATAGGAAGGGAGCAGAGTAGATTATAGAGGACTAATATGGGTAGCGTGTCTTAGCAGCTGATATATTTATTGAGTAGTATTGTAGTTTATACTATTTCAGACCTAGTAAGTTTGTGCTGGTTTGCACTAACCTGCATTGATTGCTGTATGATCATGCAACCCAAGATGGTGGATGAACGACAAGGCGGGCCCCTAAATTAGGCCAATGCCTCCTAAGAAGTTATGCCTGGAACGTGAGCCGCGAACGCGCTGCCTTACCCTCTGATTTTACCCTCCTCCTTCGGTACGAAGGTGAGCGTCTCCGACGGCCACCCCCTGCTAACACAGCGACGCTCTCACTGTTGCCTCCAAGCAGCCGTGATGTCACGTGACAGAGTGGTACGGTTATGTCACATGACTGATCGGCACGGAGGCCAGTGGTCTCGCGCGACGGCTGGTCGCGACACAAAGCAAGAGGAGTGGCCTCCAAGATCACGTGCTGGCAGGAGGCTCCCCATTGAAAAGAGAGTGAAGTTCCAGGCATAGTTTTTCTAGGAGGCATTGATTAGGTAGTCCACACTTTCACGTCTTTGATGCGCAGTGTTTGCCGCGTGGGGTCTCGCTTAAAGTAGAGGCGAAACAAACCTGGGAGGATGTCTAGGGCCAATATGGGCGTCCAGCCGAGGCGCATTGCGGCAAATGGCAATGTGCGCAGCGCGTTGGGTTCACGAGTCGCGCCACCCGGCCACGCCACGCCGGCCTCACCCAGGGCGCGCCTCACGCTGATCAATTCTTTCCTCTCCCCTCTGCAAGATACAACACTATACAATGAAATCAATCAACTGATGAGTCAATCAATCAATGAATACATAAAGTCATCCTATAATGCTTTATTGCTGTACGAGCAAAGGTTCGTTCACAGGGTTCATGAATGCAGGTTCTTTTTTATGTTAGCAAAAGCTTCCTAAGGCTAAGCCTTGTGTTTAACAAATGACATAAACGTGATTAGTTAAACGCGATGAAAGTTCTTCAAAACCCAAACGCTCAGTAAAAGCGCCACTGGCATGGTTGAACACTTACATCGACGACGAAAATACAAGTCAATTAACTGAATTAAGCTATTTATATTGAACAGAGTGAGCGGCGGAGTGATGAAGAATGTTCGGTGTCGCCAATCTGGAATGCTTGAATTGTGGAGTCGACCATGGTCAGCTGTTTGCTCTTTGAGGTTGCGGCGAAGGAACGCTGGCTCGTGATGACGAGCGAACGTTGCCGGCTATAGGTGACCTGTCGTGAAACCAAGGGCAGCCTGGCCAGGCAGCTGGTCGTAAAGCTCGGTCCCGTAGCTCTACGGCTATTACTCGCCTGTCTGTAGTTCAGGACCAGATGGCCATGGTCCTCTCGAGTGGGACCCCACGGCAGGAGACCCCGGCAAGTTGAAGTCTTTGAGTCTTCATCACCTGGTCTGGTGACAACTTTCCGCTAACCACGGCCTCTTCAAACTTCGCTGCTCTTCTCTGGCTCATATCTTTCTTGAACTTTGACCCACTTGTCCCGTCCTGATTTAAGGCTGCTAGACCAGCGTGTTGGCACGTGATTGGTCCTCTCTCAATTTATATATTTATTGTGGCACCACCCGTCCTCGTGCGAGGGGCCCTTCAACGTCATCGTTGTCGTTAGAGCAGAAGTGCGCGTGCACTGAATCTGGTCTTGTTCGTTGTGAAGCGCACTTTCCAAAGGCGCGCACTCCAAAAGCACGCCACAATCGTCCCACTTTCTCTATTGTGGTATTATTACAATAATAGCTGTTGGGGTTTATTATCTCAAAACCACCATATGATTATGAGAGAAGCCATAGTGAAGGGTTCCGGAAATTTCGACCACCTGGTGCTCCTTAATCTGCACATAAATCTAAGCCCATGGGTCTCAATCATTTTCTCCCCCATCACCAATTCAGCGTCGCTGCAGGCAGTATACTGGTATGCTGCCTGCTGAGACAGTATACCATAGTGCTGATAAGTTCGTGCACTGGTCCTCACTACCAGTATCTGCAGCGAAACGTTTGTTCATGGAAGGGCGGTTAAACCACCTCAAATAATTTTTTTAACACCTCAAGTAAGTGTGCACATCAAGGTCAGTATGGCGGCACGATAAAGAATGCCAAATGCAGCAGTGCTACGAGCCGCGGGCGCCGCACACATTCTAAGAAACAGTCCCATCTCCACTACTACTGCTAACACAGCGTTTGCATACAGTAATACACACAGGTGATTCTGACATTACTATTGGCGGTTTGATTCCTGCATATATACGCTGTTTAATGACTACAGTAATGAGCGGTGTAAAGTGTGTTATTATTGAAGAAAAACAAAATTATTTGAAGTGATAAATTAGTAAAAAAAATTACAGATCCAAAATACCAGAAGTTAAGACCCTAGGATTTTTTCAAATTCTGCGATGGTAAGAAGGTGAAAAGCACACTTTCAGATAAGGTACGACGCTACAGGGAGATAGAAAGATATACAGAAGTTGTCACTTTGAGCTAGCATCCACGATTCCGCCATGGTGGTCTAGTGGCTAAGGTACTCGGCTGCTGACACGCAGGTGGCTGGATCTAATTTCGGCCACGCGGGATGAGTTTCTGATGGAGGTGTAAATGCTCGAGGCCCGTGTGCTTAGATATAGGTGCAGGTTAACGAACCACAGGAAGTCCAACTTTCGGGAGCCATTCACTACGGCCTCTCTTGTGGTCATATGGTGGTTTTCGGATGCTAAACTAACTGACTAAAAACAAATTGGCTATCTAAGGAACTGAAAAAATAAATAAAAAACAAACTGATCGGCAAATTAACTAATTGACCAACTAACAAAAAATAACTAACAAACGGACAAACTAACTAAAGAACACACAAACAAATCAACTGACATATAATAAAAACTAATTAACTGACTGACTGATTAACTCATTGACTACAAAACTAATTAACTGAAAAACTAAAAAAAACTTATATTTGACCAACCAGCTAAAAAATTAAGTATTTAATAGTTGACTAACTAAAGAACTTACTAGCTAATTAACTAATACAAAATAACTAAATATTCAACTGACAAACTAACTTAATGACTGAATAACTGTTAAAGTAAATGACTAATACTTTTGTTACGCGGGCACGTTAACCACTGTTACAATGAACCTCGTTAATCAGAGTAAACTAAAGTTAGTGCCAACGATTCTTCAGTAGTTGAAAATTTTCACGTTTACATTTCATGCCCTCAAACTGCCCGTGACGTATTCAACCAAAGTAACAGTCACACTGAAGGAGTGGATTTATTCGCAAAACAAGAGTGCGCAACAGGTTAATTAACAGGAAACGTTAGAGTAGGAGTGCTACCCCTTGAAGCTAGAAAAGCTTCGACATTACGAACACTTTGAAGCTAGCAATGTCAAAATTGAGCGAGACAGGAAGTTTGAAGAGAATGAACTCGTGAGAAGAAACGCCATCGAGAGCACAAAGCCAGCCTAAGCTCACGAGGTCTCTTTTTAATGCAAATATAGAGTTTCAAACTGCTAAGAAAAGTCCAGCCCAGGTACGCATCATGCGAAGAGAACTGATAGGCGGCCAGGTGGTATTCGACAGTGCTAAGAAAGTCCACTAGAACTCCCTACTTGTAGATAGCGTAGCAGCCTAGCATGCATTGACAAAGTTCGGTTTGAATGCCGTTGCCTGATCATTTCCAGTTGTACATTTACATGAAATGCTGATGAAAGAATCCTTAAAAAAGGGAAAAAATCCGCATATCTACGAAGTTAATGATGAAGGAGCTTGCTCCAGAGGTTGAATCCGGTAAACCGTGAATCCTGAGTATGTATGCTCAATCATCATCCTGTAAAGACGTTGCACAAGAGTAGTTGTGGTGTGATCGTATATAAACGTTTTATACTCAAAGTTTTTCTTTTGAATAGCCACGCCACACTTTCTGGTGCCAGCCCACAAGCATGATACCATCCGCTGTCTTGGACAGCCATTCCCCTACGCACCCATCGTCTTGTCACCATTTTATATTGGGCTGTACCAGTTATATGCACAGCGCGTGACTAGTCATCTGTGTAGAGCACACATTGGTCTGTCGGCCGAAGTGTCATTGTAGGCACTCAAGAAGCTGCAACTCGCGACGCCTGGAGTGGCGTCGACAATGTCGTTCACACCATTTTCAACACCAGAATTTTGAACGCGTGTCTCCTTCTTGGTCGCTGCTCATAGCAACGCGCAATCGTCATGGTCGTCGACCACTGCGTGAAGCCAATATGAAGCCTCGCCTAAACCTCTAGGGGGTTTAGCCTTGCTCACTGCGCTCAGGTGAGCCAGCGTCGCTTGAGTGGCGGCGTGCCACCTAGTGAGCGCTCTGCAAACGTAGAGCACAGCTGCGCCTCTAGCGGGAGCAATGAGCACTAGCCTACACACCGGCGTTACGACGAGAGACACCTCCCCCCCCCCCTTCCAAGCAAAAAGAGCAAGCTCTGAAAAAGGTCTGGGGTGCGACCTCGCTGGCGACCACGTGCCGGTAATGCACACCCTCACCAGAGCAGGTTTGCCCACCCTGGTGCAGCACTTGGCCACCACCTCCTATGAATGTAGCAATTGATGGCCCTCAGTTCCCAGTGGCTGCGAACCAACTGTCCAAGGCGGCGGTAAGACATACGACGCTGCGGAGGGTGCTAAGAATCTTTGGGTCCGCAGAAATTACTGTTGAAATCTGAACTTGGTGACGTCCAAGGCCAGAACACTATCTAGTGAGGCAAGTCCAACTGTACTATGTGAGGAATTGTTAAATAGGATGTAGTAGTGCTAATCGAAGTTTAGAGGAGACGTCAGGCTTACACCACACTGAAGAATGGACACATCCTATGCTACCGTGGATGAGCTTACATAAAAACTAGGGAAGGGGTTCCTTATACAGAAGAATATTGCTGGCAACTTTGGGAAATACTAAAGCACCAATGTGAAGGTGGCAAAAATTGTAATTAAGTTTAACAAAAGATACGAGATGAAAATGGTACATGCCTACGCGCCTACATCATTCCATGGTGATCATTTGGTTGAACACTTCTATGAATACGTAGAGTCAGCAATTATTAAAGTAAAGGGTCAGTAAACCATACTGATGGGCGACATTTATGCAAAATTGGCAAAAGCAGGTCGAAGACCACGCATTGAGCGATTGCGGCATCGGCTCTAAAAATGCAAGAGGCGAGATAATAATTGAGTTCGCAGATCGTAATAATTTTCGGATCTTGAATACCTTTTTTCAGAAGGAACGATTGATTGATATAGGGGGATTAACATCCCATTACCACCATATGATTAAGAGACACGCCCTAGTCGAGGTCTCAGGAAATTTCGACCACCTGGGGTTCTTTAACCTGCATTCAAATCTGAGCATACGGGCCTAGAGCATTTTTGCCTCCATCGAAAATGTGGCCGCTGACGCCGGGATATGTTGCCACGATCTGCGGGTCAGCCGTCGAGTACGTTAGCCACTAGACCACCGCTGCGTGGCAAACTTCTTCAGAAAACGGGCTAATTTCAAGTAGACGTGGCGAAGTCCTTATGCTGAATCTAAAAATGAAACAGATTTTATTATGTGTGCACACCCACGCATTGTACAGGATGTTGATGTCGTTGGCAAGATTTGATGCAGTGACCACAAAATAATAAGATACGTATTCACTTAGATTTAGAAAGCAAGGATATAAACTGATACGCAAGATGCGAAATAATGAGGTAGCGGTGACAGGAGAAGTACAGGAATTCAGAGTTTCGCGTAAGAATAGAATATAGGCTCTAAACGAGGTAGTCGACGTTAACGTTGACTCAATGAACGATTACATTGCTACTATCATCAAAAAGTGCGCAATGGAAGTCGGAAGTACAGTCACTAAAGCAGACACTGCCAAACTATATTAGGAGACGAAAAGTCTCATTAAGATGCGTCAAACCATGCAGGCCTCAAATGCAGCCAATAAAATTGAACTAATGCTACTTTAGAAGTTAAGCATAAAGCATAAGGTAGCAGACATCAGTAGCATGACAAGAAAAGAATTGAGCAGGCTGTAAAAAGTAGCAGAAGCCTAAAAGTTGCGAAAGAAAACTCGTGCATAGGAAAAAAAATTGATGTATACAATAAAGGACAACGAATTCAATGTCATAACATATATGAATAAAACAGTTGAGGCGGCAGAGGAGTTGTACTTAGAGCTGTACGGGAGCCGAAACAACCAGGATGATATCCTGAGAAGCAACAATAGCCCAGAGGAATTCGACATTCTACATGTAATGACAGGGAAAGTAAAGAAAGTTCTAGGAGGAATACAAAAAGGCAAAGCCGCTGGTGAGGATAAGGTAACAATAAACCGGAGATATCATGTTAGAAAACTGGCCTACTTATATCCGAAGTGTCTATTGACAGGGAAGGGTAGCAGAATTCTTGAAGAACGCCAAGACTATTTTAATGTATAAAAAGAGAAGTCAAGGACTTCAAATATTATAGGCCGATCAGTGTGATAATTGTCCTGCCCTTTTGTGTTCATCTGAGAAAGACGTGTAAGACTTGTTTTCAGGCCTGCCTTGTATTGGTAGGTTATTCTTTGTTTAGTACTCACACAAATACCTTGTAAATAGTAAATATCTGACATATAGATCTTTAAATTTCGTTTAAATGTTCTTCGTTTACCATGTATTGTGCATATGTGAACATATCGTTTTGTAACAATTCTTTTGTATCTACGTATATTGTGTTCCGTGTACATATGTAAACATATCTTTTTTTAACTTTTGGTGTGTCTGTGGATTTTGTGTTCTGTCGCGATGTTCTGTTGGATTGTAATTGATGTTCACTGTCCGTGAGAATAAATTTCTTTAAACACAGTACTTAAAAAGAATAATAGGTAATAAAATTAGGCAACATTTGAGTTCAATCAATCAAAAGATCCAGAAGGATTTCGTGCAGGCTACTCTAAAATATACTATATTCATACTATCAATCAGGTGACAGAGAAATCTGAAATACATTGAACGCAACCAATCCCTATGCATAATCTTCCAAGATTACGAGGATGCCCTTGACTCAGGCGAGACTTGAGCAATAATGCGGGCACTACGGAATGAAGGCATCAAAGAACCTAGCTAAATTCTGGAAGAAATCTACAGCGGATCCAGCGCCACCATAGTTCTCCACAAAGAAAGTGACAGATTTATAATAAAGAAGTGTGTAATGCAGGGAGACATGATCTCTTCAATGCTATTCGTCACGTGTTCACAGAAAGTTCTCGGGGCCCTAGACTGAGAGGAGTTTGGGGTAAGTGGTAGTGGAAAGTATGTTAGTAAGCTGCGATTCACTGATAACATTTCTTTGATGAGTTACTCAGGGGACAAATTACAGCTCATGATGTCTGAACTGGACACGGAAAACAAAAGAGTATGCGTGGAAGTCAATATATACAAAAATAAAGTAATGTGCAAGATTCTTGGCAGATACAGCACTTTGCTATAGGTGGAGAGACGCTGGGAGTTGTAAAGGTTTATTTCTAAATAAAGTAGGTAGTAACCACGGAGCCGAAGTATGAGAGCAAAATAAGCAGAAGAATAAAAAAGGGGTGGATCACATTCAGCAAGTATTGGTAAATCATGACTGGTAATCTACAACTAACCCTCAGGAGGAAGGTATATATGAGCGGCATCTTACCAGTACTTTGCTACGGAACAGAAACCTGGAGGCTTACAAAGAAGGTTCATCTTAAATGGAGGACTACGCAGTGAGCAGCGGAAAGAAAATTGGTAGGCGTAACCTTAAGCGACAAGAAGAGAGCAGAGTGGGCCATAGAACAAACTAGGGTTAAGGATATCATAGTTGAAGTCAAGAAAAATAAATGGACTTGGACCGGGCATGTAGCACGTAGGCAGGATGACCACTGGTCATTAAGGATAACTGATTGTATTCCCAGAGAAGGCAAACGCATGAAGTGGGGATAAAGACAGGTGGACTGATGAGATTAAAGAGTCTGCTGCTATAATGTGGCAGCAGAAAGCACAAGATCTGGTTGATTGGCAGATCATGGGAGAAGCTTTTGCCCCGCAGTTGGCGTAGCCAGGCTGATGATGATGATGAGGTGGAGGAGTGCTAACTGCAGTTAGCGTATCTTAGACGCGAAAAGTTATCATTGGTTTGGGTGGTGAAGCAAGTCTTGTGACATTCAGTTCCGTGATTCAAAACATAAACGTTAACAGAACTTCCTCGTAACCCAATTTAGCGTGCTCGTGTAACAAGGGTGTAACTGACCGAACTAGATAGAGGTGCTGATATCCGTCAACGTGTGATAGCCCACTTCACCTGATCACGGCGTCGCAGCTGCGGAAGAAGATGGCGCTGACCTCCTCCACCGTCTGCGGATGGGACAACGTGGAGCTGGCGGATCGCGCGAACCGAGACAGCCGGGAGAGCGCGGCGTCCAGCACACTGAGGCGCACGCTCAGCGCGTTTTGAGCCATCCAGCCCGAACACACGTAGCGCGTCATGCTGTCGCAGGGGTCGGCGGAGTCGTTCATGGATTGCAGCAGCCTGTCGGCGTACTCCAGGCACGAGTGACTGCGGCACAGCTCGGGCTGTCGCGGGAACGGTATCAGGGAGAGCACGACGGCGACGACGAAGCCCAGGGCGAGCACGGTGATTGCGAGGCGCACCAACAGAGAGAAGACCATCTTGGGGAACGGTACCTTGCCCTGACAAAAAGAGACGAGACACCAGTCAAAGGCAGCACTCTCGCGGGGGCGGACGTTTCGTTACAGGTATTTAGGTGATTTAGTGGTTGTGGTGGTTCACTACTGCATGCGCTCAAATACGTGGGTGTGAATATCGGACTGCGCGGTCGCATTTCGATGGAGGCAAAGGGCTGATGAAAATAAGTTTAGGGTTTCGCGAGCCAAAAACACCAATATGTTCCACGATTTAGCAGTAGTGGGCTGTGGACGTTTAGACCAACGATGGGGTTCTTTAGCATGCACCTAGGTCTGCGCGTACTCGGGCCTCGGGCATTTACGTCTGCATCAAAAATGCGGCCCACGCGACCTCAGGGTCAGCAATCAAATACTATAACCAACGTGGATGCAGAAAGCAAAGTGCTAAAGCCACGTTAAAGAACCCTGAGTATTCGAAATTTCCACAGGCACCCTCTGCGGCATCTCTTATAATCACGTAATGGTTATGGGACGTAAAAACCCAACACTACTTAAATACCACTTCTTTGCGGCCAAGGACATCGGTAATGCATGACATACTTGCTTAGTGGCACCATCCGTCAAGTGATTTGAATCTCGTGCATGTGATGACTAACGCGCATGTGCGTAACATGTAACTGACTAACTGCGAACGAATACCCACTGAGTACTCTTTGTTGGTTGCGTGTGTTATTTGTTGTGCAAGCATATTTTCTTGTAATATGAACAAATGTATAAATATTTAACCTACCTTTTCACTTCTTTAACTAATTGTGATTACCACCCCTCATGTAATACCCCAACGGGGGGTCTTTTAGGGAAAATAAACTGACAGACTGTTTGAACGGTAGTTGCTCTATTACATTCTTAAGGACATGAAAATAACGTCTTCGATGCTTCCTGCCTTTTCCATTTCAGCTTTCGCAGAGGAGGCCGCGTTGAGCGCCTTCAATCGATCTCAAGCTGCGCTCCGAAAACCGGCGCAGCACGCTCGACCCGAACCCCGTAGGTGCATCGAGGAGTGACGCCATGAACTAGCATCGCACGACGCGCTCTACGTCGCGGAATCGACGAAACGTCGACTGGCGCCGTTGCTCGACGCATCCAGGGGCACGTGCTCCTAGAGGACGACAATGCGTGACTGACGGTTCAGTCACGGCATAAGAAAGAAGGTAATGCACGTTGACTAGCGAAAGCTTGCAGTACGCGAATTTCAGCGAAACCCACAATCCCGCCTTGTCTGCGAACAGTGCTTTCAATAGAATATTCCAGGCTGTACTATAGTTATTCATACTCATATTGTTAACGTTTCGCTTCACTAACAACAAAAGAATAAATTTTCATTTTCAGACGAGTGCACGTACCATAAACTTTCACTTTAAGGGCTACATAAATAGGCAACAGTAGACACAGTATTGTATGTACGATTATTATTATTATTATTATTATTATTATTGTTGTTGTTGTTGGTGGTGGTGGTGGTGGTGGTGGTGGTGGTGTTGTTCAGAATATCAGAGAGCTGAGCTGATTACTAAGAATTCATTGTTTGGATGCAAATAGGGACACTGTGCTCCCTTAAAAAGAAGGTAGTGCTACCTTGCTAACTTAGGGGCAGCAAATGTTTTTGGTCTACTGCCTGGACTAAGCAGTTAATGTTGTGACAGAACTTTAATAACTGAAAATTTAGTAATTAAAACTTTTTTTAAAGTGTGTGTCCTTTCAATTGTTAATCTGTGTCAGCGGTGCAGTGAGTTTGTTCTTGTGTGAATGTTTGCGCAAGCTGCCTCTTTAGAAAGAATTGTTTGTAGTAGTAGCTGTCGTGAAAAAAAAACCAGCTGACATGTTTGAGTTAGGTGTTCTCTGCTGTTATGAGATCGTGCTGCACGTATTGTAGTTTTCACTTCGATTTGTCTCGAATCATTAAAGTTCTGTTACAACGGGCTGTCCATCATGCGTGTAGTATTTTTGTAGTAATATTTACTACTTGCTGCTTATAACAACAAACAAGCCATCCGTGTGTATGGGTGGAAAGCGCACCACTAGGGAAGCCTCCAACATAATTGAGCACAGCTGCTGCTCGAAGATAGCGATGTAAGCTCACAGTATCCTCGTTCCTATTGATTTAAGCAACAATGTTAATCCTGCCGCAAATTAAGAATAATGTCTACTAAAACAAAACAATAGGTTATGTTATTCTTTTATTGCCTGAACCATGAATGGCGAGAAAAGATGGGATATTAAGGCTGGAAAAACATTAAACAGCACGGAATTCAACAACAGCGTTGGGTTGCACGAGCACGCATACGAATACATAGAAATAGGTGGGTCGAATGAAATGAGCGGTGTTTACGAAACAGGCGCATGCTGCGTAGCAAACTTAAAACATTGCGATTCTCGGCGACAGCAGAAGTTCTTGTCTGCGAAACTTAATGATAAGCTCACGTGTGAAACATTCTTTGAATGCATTGCGAACAATTCGTAACATTGCTTAGTGTAAAACGGCTCGCAAAGCACGTTCGATGAAATAAGTCCTATATGCACCCCAATACGCGGAAACTGGTGGGCATCCAGCATCGGCGTCTTCACTCAGCTTAAGTGAATGTACAAAAAACCCTGAGAGATTTTGGCATATTTGGCAAAATGTTTCATTATTTTTGGTGCTATATCCGGTACTTCTCACTCGACAGTTTACGTGATTCGCACCTGCTGCACAGCATGGCTGTGGTCACTCGCCGATGGCGAGGTGTGTCACGTGCGTGGGCGTATGAGGCGACCCACAGGTTCTTGAGGCTCGGTTGCCGCTTCCTCGTAAGGCGTGCATGAATTCGTCATTTGTGCTCTGGTCTGCTCTTTTACGGTTACAGAGGTGTCGGCTGTCACGAAGGCTGACAGCTGGACAGGTGCCGCTGCATCAGTTATGTGCGAGCTTTGAACTCTTTCAAGAATTAGAACCACTCAGGTTGCGACCGTAACGAATGTTTTCCTTGTGGGGTTTCGTATGGCATAACGCCCACTTGTTGCACTCTCCATCTTCGCAAATTAAGTGTTAGTCACAACATTGCTTATGATGCTCTATATTATTATTTTGCTAGTTGAAGTGAAGTATGCTTTTGCAACCGTACAGTTTGCATGGGTACTACTAGTACAGAGAAACAAATATAGACCACCTTACGGAACTATGCAGAACGAGTCATAGAGTTTCAGTACGGCGAAAAAAGGTTCACGTTATCCTTTGCGTGCGTCTCAACGCTAGCGCTAGAACAGAATGCGCTGTGTGCCGCGAGGTGGTCTTTCAGTACAGCGGAAGGCATTCCAGGTTATGCTAAAGCCAGCAAATACGGCGCTATCTAGACACAAGAGCACTAAAGACACTGTGGATTACATGTGCAGCCCAAGACTAGCTGATCCAGTGTCGCCATCGCTGGCCTCATTGCTGGCATTTGGTCACAAATGATGTAATTGATGGCAGCGTCAAGATATCTCTGCGCGGCTACACAAAGCATGAGCAAACGTTGCAAGCAACCCTTCTTCTTGATTCTGCACCTTTCATCGACCGTGTATTCTGAAAACAGGGCTACTTTATGTCGTCAGTATATGACTCGCGAAGCATCATAACTCAAACGTACTTTAAATGCGAACACATTGTGAAAGAAAGGCTTTCATAACCCGACCACTCGAAATGTTCAAAGTGGACAGCTATCGATTCAAGAGACGCTTCCATGTTGGCCTGTGTTCGAGAACCCTTGCGTGCTTTAGTATTGAACGCTATATTCCGGTAGGACTGCATACGAGCATAGACCTCTAGAGCTCGGACAACGTTTACGTTCTGCGCACGCTGAGTTTACCACGCAACGACAGCGCCAAAGCCTCTTATTAGCTGTTTTCCTCTATACAAATCCTCCACAATTACGCATAGCTCTTGCGCTACTCATAGATGCTGTGCAGACTTCGAATATGAACAAGAAAAGAGGTGTTTTATCACACCTTTAAAAAAGCATAACCAGGTGCTGATTGCAAAAGAACGTGGTATATAACTGGCTTCGTCTGTATGAGGTACATTTTCGAGAAAGGTACGCTGCTCAGCTTGCTGTTCTTGTATCATAGTTCGCGCAGCCGGGAGAATTGTCTTTTTTTGCATAATAAGTAAAAATCTTGTAGGCATACATTACAGATATAAATATGAGGGAACAATAACGTAACATTTCTACATAACGTATTTTTCTCTAAGCGTTTTCTCATGCTCTTTTTGTACAGGAACCGTAACAAAGGCGCAAAGATTTTCATGTCTCGTACGTGTTAAGGTGGCCATGCTTGCGACCTTTTCCGGCACCGGAGACAGCGTGGCTGCCACTTGCGTAGTCGCTGGAGTGGCGCTATCAAGGTAGGACCCCGTCCCCGATGAGGACGCCGCCTTCTGGTGGTCGCTGCCTCGCCGTGAGGACTTTGAAGACAAGGAGAAGGAGGACTTGCGCCGATTCGAAGCCCGTCGCGATGAGAGGGAAGTCCTCCTGGACTTGAGCTCGCTGTTGAGACCGGCTGTCGGGGCGTCCATAGTGAAGCTTTCGGAACAGCACAGCAGTACCGCCTCCCAGAGGGGTGTAGCTGAAGCAAACAGTCTTCGGTAACAAAAACAAAAAGAACTGCCTTCAGAGTAACTCGCTCTGTGAGACTTGCCTAGTGCCGCTGAAGAATAGTGTCCAGTTGGCAAGAAGATAAGCGGATCCGCTGGCCTTTTTACTGCTAGCTACTCTTCTTCTTCGTCTTCTTCCTCTGGTGGTCAAAGGGATGGTGACGATGTGCTTCAAAACGTGCAATGATGCTTTCACGCTTTTACAAGCGAATTCAATTTGGCGATGAAAAATGGCAGTAACGCAGCACTCCGCTAAACTGTAGCATCACAATAATTTACACAAAACTTAAGGCGTCCGTCATACATTCAAATCACAGCTCACTGTGAGGGCAAAGCAATGAATGCGATAGCCAGAAACTGTAATGTCAAAATCAATAAGGAGACCAGCTCGATTTCCCATAACTAAACTGAACGCTGGTTCGTGATAATACGACTGCTCCACTGATCGAAGTGGTTTTCGAGTTGCCATCCCTCCAAACTCGAAGTCAGTGATAAGGGCACCGTAATTTCGTGAGCCACCTGCTCATGTTTGCTGAGATGGCGTGAGTAACAGCGCTCCCAACCCTATCCTAATGAGGAAAGGTCGCAATTGCTGTTCGGGCGTCGGAAGCCCCCCTTTCCCCTTCCATCTAGGAGTTGTAGAAAGATTTGAACGCAATTGGTAAAGACCACTAAAATTTTGAACGGTAGACTTATGTCGTTATTTGCTTACGGCGATGGTGTTGGGTTGTTACTTGGGAGATTCATGACTGTGCCCGTGCAATCGGGAGAATTGCTGGAAGTTTGGGAGTCTCCTAAGAAAATCAAAATTTGCATGTGGGCGCGTTCCCAGCAATCACGCATGAGGACGTTGCGAGGCGCTCCGCTGCGGTGGTCTAGTGGCTAAGGTACTCGGCTGCTGACCCGCAGGTCGCGGGTTCAATTCCCGGCTGCGGCGGCTGCATTTCCGATGGAGGTGGAAATGTTGTAGGCCCATGTACTCAGATTTGGGTGCACGTTAAAGAACCCCAGGTGGTCAAAATTTCCGGAGTCCTCCACTACGGCGTCTCTCATAATCAAATGGTGGTTTTGGGACGTTAAACCCCACAAATCGATCGACGTTGCGAGGCTTAGCTCCTTTTTAAGGCCCTCCACTTCCTTTTTCAGTACTCGCCCACTTTTATAGTGTCCGACAGCTCGGGCACATCGTGCGTTAACACCTATAGCCCGTCTAGACAAGGGGCGTAGGCAGAAATGTTTTCGGGAAGGGGGAAGGGCTTTATTGAAATGGTAACTTTTCGCTCTGTATGCCGTGGCGATAGTCCGCGATAGTCCGCGTATAGGGTGTTCCGGATGTTAGAGATGGTGTCTACTGACTTATAAAGTTGTCTTATTACAAGGCTGAAGAGGCAAAGCGAAATAACGGCTCCCTGTGGCGTGCCTTTTTTGGACAGGGCAAGTATTTTCGTGACATTGCCGTCATTCAGGGTAAGTTCCACAGTGCTGTCGTGTAGAAAGAAGCAGACGCAATTTTAAATACATGTGCCTGGGTTTACAATGTCAAATTTAGCACCCAGATGTGTTTGCATGCTGCGGAAGGCTGTCGAAAAAAAGCCCTAAATGAAAACTGCGAAACACCGCTTCTAAGAAGTTGAGCAGTTACAATCCATAGTTTTTATAGGCATTATTTTCAAGCGTGTAAGTTCCTCTATATTATTAGACATGTGTCGTCGACCATCAACAAAGCGAAGGGCAAACGCTGCTTTCAGGGGTGTTCGGCATTCATTCGGTGCCCGTGGCCCAATCACTCGTCGTGCTCATCAACGCGAATAAATTAGGCAGGTGGCATTGGGGCTGCTGCCGGCGACAGCCTTTGCAACGATCCGCCACTGGAATAAAAAAATGCGCCGTTGTTGCAAACATGTGCTGGGGCGTTTTTTCTTGTGGCTCGTTTAGTAACTCGGTGTTGCATGAAATTGAAGTACAAGCAAACTTTTGCTGAACACAATTCTTATTAACCAATACCACGTTCTGCCATCACTAATTGTGCGTGTGTCCATCATCTAAGATGCCCACCGATGACTACATCCTCCCGGGTAAAGAACGTAACGCTGCAATATTAACAGAATAGTCTTTTTTGCAGCGTGGACAAGCAAATACTCCTCCACTACTGGGTTCGGTGTTACGATATAAATTGGCTTATGATGGTCCACGAAAGTCACCTCAATTTTCTCTACCTCAATGTTAACCTCAAATTTGCACCTGAAATATGTTTAGCGGCGCTGGCAGGGTTTGTGGCGATCTTGCGCCGGCAGTAGCGTATAGCCAGAAGGTGGCACAGCCAGCCTGTGCCCCCCTCAATTTTTTTCACGGTGGCATAGAGGGCAAATAATGACCAATTCCAGGTAGTGCCCCTCCCTAAATTAAGGAGGTGCCCCCTCCAACCATATATATATATATATATATATATATATATATATATATATATATATATATATATATATATATATATATATATTATGTAAATGCAAGGTCCAAAGCGGTATCAGCGTCGGTACAAAAGCAGCAAGAGCTGGCCGGGTGTACAGGCAGCGTCGCAGCAATAACCAGGCAATCTTAGCTCGTGTCTCGCGGCAATGTGTCGATTTCGCTTTAGTAGAGGGCATTACTCTTCACTACACTTCGTCCCCCGTCGGAAAAGGAGCCATCCTGGCGACTCACGGTGAACAGAGTACGAGCGGATAGTAATAAGGTTTCTACCGCTGTACGTGAACAGTTTCACGACCCCGAAAACGCTGGTCTGTGGGTGGCGTAACGGGTTCGACGATGTAGTTAAAGGTGAAGTCTGCGAGACAATGCGGTAGGGTCCCTGGTATTTTGAAACAAGCTTCGAGGAAAGGCCTGTAGGCACAGCGGGAACCCAAAGCCACACAAGTGTCCGCAACAAAGTTAGGGTACGGCTGGTTATCATCACGCCGAGGTTTTTGTCTCCATTGGTCGACAGGTGTAAATGACTGGGCGAGCTTACGGCATTCCTCGGCACGGCGGGTAGCTTCGGAGATAGGCGTAGACTCGGAGGAATATGGGTGGTAGGGTAGAATGTTATCTAGTGTTGTGGAAGGGTCTCGGACATATAACAGGAAAAATGGCGAAAAGCCCGTAGTTGCCTGTGGAGCAGTGTTATATGCGTACGTCACAAAAGGGAGAATTAGGTCCCAATCATAGTGGTCTGAGGCAACATTCTTTGATATCATGTCCCCTAGGGTACGGTTGAATCTTTCCGTCAAGCCATTCGTCTGCGGATGGTAGGCGGTGGTAGTCCGGTGCATGATACGGCATTCGGCAAGAAGTGCGATGACAATTTCAGAGAGGAATATACGTCCTCTATCACTGAGAAGTTCACGCGGTGCGCCGTTACGGAGAATGAAGTTCCGCAGAAGAAAAGAGGATACGTCGCGTGCTGTGGCAGCAGGCAAAGCGGCTGTTTCTGCGAATCGCGTCAAATAGTCGATAGCGACAACAATCCAACGGTTTCCGGAAGCCGTGAATGGAAGAGGCCCATACAGGTCGATCTCAATGCGGTCAAGAGGCCTGGCTGGGAAAGGAATTCGCTGGATCGGACCAGATGTATGATGAGACAGAGCTTTCCGTCGTTGGCACTGTGGGCATGACTGAATGTACTTGCGCCAAAAGGTGTACATGCCTCGCCAATAAAACCGGGAGGAAAGCTGAGCGTATGTTTTGAAGATGCCCGCATGTGCGCACTGAGTGTCAGCGTAGAAAGCTGAACATATTACAGCACGAAGATGGCGTGGAATGACGAGTAACCACTTTCGGCCGTCGGAATTGTAGTTCCTGCGATAAAGGAGGCCATCGCTGACCTCAAAGTGAGCCGTTTGACGGCGCAACGTTCGAGAAGATGAAGAAGTCAACGGGTCCGAAAGGAATCGCAGAAGAGTGCTGATCCAGTCAGCTTTACGTTGCTCAGACGCCATGTCGCAGTTTTCTGGGAACGCAACCATTTCGTCCACGGCAGATAGACATGCAGAGCTTTCGGAGGACACAGGTGAACGTGATAGGGCGTCGGCATTAGTGTGACGTCGACCAGACCTGTAGACAACACGCATGTCGAACTCTTGCAACCGCAAAGCCCAGCGAGCTAAACGACCTGAGGGGTCTTTCAATGTAGATAACCAGCAAAGCGCACGGTGATCGGTGACTACGTCGAAGGGGTGACCATATAGGTATGGTCTAAATTTACCTAGAGCCCATATATTTGCCTGACAGTTCTTTGTCACGGAATAGTTCTTTTCCTCTTTGGTGAGGGTACGGCTTGCGTATGCGACTACGTACTCTTCGAATCCCGATTTGCGCTGCGCGATCACTGCGCCGGGTCCAACACCACTGGCATTGGTGTGTACCTTGGTCGGAGCAGTCGGGTCAAAGTGACGCAAGATTGGCGGCGCGGTTAACAGGCGGCGCAACTTTTCGAAAGCATCGTCACAGGTTGGTGACCAAGCGTAACTTTTCGAGTCACTGCGCAGATGTTCAGTCAAGGAGGCGCCGATCATCGCAAAATTCCGAATAAAGCGGCGGAAATACGAGCAGAGGCCAAGAAAGCAGTGCAGATCCTTCAAAGACTGCTTGAACTCCATGTCCGACGGGATGAAGCGCTGTCGTACCTTTGAATCCCTCAAGATGGGACGAATTGCTCCGAAATTCGGCCGCCTGTCCAACGTCCCCACTGTGGCTAGTGTTGAAACAGTGCCGGCTAACGACCTTGCTTTGACTATACGTAAAATCGCCAGAGAAGAGCTGCTTCGATGTCAGCAGAGCTATCATCGCCCCAGCAATTTTCAGGATGGGTACGTAAGCGACCCAGAACCTGGGCGGACTCTTGTTTCTCTTCCACCGTGGCAACCATCGATCAATGCAGCAGACGCTTATGAATATCAAGGCACACGGCAGGCTCGATTCCCCCGTCAACCACCTCCCAACTACGAACGAAGTTTTCGCCCCTCTGTTTACCCAACATCGCCACCCTACAGGGCCCTCGAAGGACGGTACCACTATCCCATGCCTTCCGAGAGGAGTCGTTACTCTGAGCAACAACGTGCCCCTCGACCAAGTCCGGTATGCTACAACTGTGGTGTCCCGGGAAACATCGCACGTTTTTGTGACCACCGCCCATATCAGCGACAGTTTTTGCACATGTCTCACCAAGATTTCAACCATCCTCTCTCCACGTCACGGAAACCACGTGCACTTACCGGATCACGCTGCCCCTCGCCGGCCTCTGATCGATGTTTGACACCACCACCAGCTCCCCATGCTCCACGATCGCCATCGCCACGGTGACGCGCACGTACACCGCCGCCGGAAATCTAGTCGGTGCGGCCAGTAGGGATGAGGCCGCGAGATCACAGGTGCTATCTACATGTATACCCCGTCAGCATTGATGTTGAAGAACAACGTTCATGTTGTTGTCGATAGAATGGCTACAACGGCACTTGTGCATACAGGCGCGACAGTCTCGGTGATGAGTGTAAATTTTAAAAACCTGCTGGGACCAAAAGTGATGTTTCGCCTGAACCGTGGGGTGACATTTCGTGGTGTAAGTGGTGACGTGTTGTGACCGGTGGAATATTGTACTGTGGACGTCTCGCTGTGTGGCAAGGTGTTTTGCACGGAGTTTGCGGTTATTCCGTGGTCTACACATGACGTTATCTTGGGTATTGACTTCTTGTGTGAGTGTGGGGCAACTGTAGACTGCAGAAGTGGGCATCTGTAGACTGCAGAAGTGAGTACACGGTACTTTCCCAACGGCGCTCTGGGAAAACTCCCGTCCGGAGGAATGCATCTTTTTTGTCTCCGTGAACACATTCGTTCCTGCATTTTCTCCTGTGTGTGTTCCCGTGACATGTTCCAGCAACAACTGTGGCACGTATGACGCCACGCTCGAACCGATTCCCTTGGCATGCCTGAAAAAGAACATTCTCATTCCCCATTGTATAGTGCCAGTCGTTGATGGATGGGCAGGTGTGTGGACAATGAACAGTTCCATGGAGCCTGCAATCCTGCCAGGCGGCACGAAACTTGCAGTATTCAGACCCGTATCATGTACGACGCTGGTTGCGCTTCTTGATGCTACAAGCCAAAATGAACATCTAGGCTTAAAAGGTTCAGAAGATGCCCAATTGCTACAAATGGTCAGCAAGTCACTTGACCAAAGCGAACGTCATACACTGCTCGACGTTCTATCCAAGCACTTGAAAGTGTTCGATTTTTCTGAAAATAGCCAAAGGCCCTTAATCCCAGCGTCCCGGATACGTCATCAGATCCACACCGAGTCGGCGCATCCCATTTGGCAGACACCTTATCGAGTGGCACCATCGGAGCGCAAGATCATCAACGAGCAAGTGCACGAAATGCTGGAAAAGGGAATAATACAGGAATCGGCAAGTCCGTGGGCTGCTCTTGTCATTCTAGTGAGGAAAAAGGATGGTGCGTGGAGATTTTGCGTTGAGCACCGCCGACTGAATTCTGTTACCAAGAAAGACGTTTATTCACTGCCGCGCATCGACGACGCTCTAGACTGCCTGCATTCCGCGTCCTACTTTTCATCGGTCGACCTGAGATCAGGTTACTGGAAAATTCCGATGCACGCAGCTGACGAAGAAAAGACGGCATTCGTTACGAGCGGCGGACTTTACGAGTTCAATGTTACGCCATTCGGATTATGCAATGCTCCTGCGACATTCGAAAGATTTATGGACTCTATATTGCGTGGTTTAAAATGGCATATACGCACGTGTTACCTTGATAATGTCGTCATTTTTGGACGTACGTTTGAGGAGCACAACAGTCGCCTAGACCTCGTGCTAAGCTGCATTGATAAAGCTGGCCTTGTATTGAATTCAAAAAAGTGCCACTTTGGCGAGCGACAGACATTAGTGTTAGGACATCTCGTTTACAAAGATGGCATTACACCTGACCCACAAAAGACAGTGGCCGTTGAATCGTTCGAGCGTCCTAAATCTGTGAAACAACTGCGTAGCTTCATCGGGCTCTGCTCGTATTTGCGCCGGTTCTTACCCAAGTTTGCAGATGTGTGTCACCCCCTGACGAGCCTTCTACGCAAGAAAGGCCCGTTTCAGTGGACCTCCGAGTGTGATGCCGCTTTTCACAAGCTGAAGTGTTTGTTAACTTCGCAGCCAATACTTCGGCACTTCAATCCTTCATCGCCCACGGAAATTCACACAGATGCAAGTAGCATCGGTATCGGTGCCATTCTCGTTCAGCGTTCTGGCAAGAAGAAACACGTTGTGGCGTACGCAAGTCGTTCTTTAAGCAAGCCTGAACGCAACTACACAGTGACCGAACAGGAATGCCTAGCTGTAGTCTTTGCCGTGCAACGGTTTCGCTCATACATCTATGGTCGCCCGTTCACTATCGTCACAGATCACCATTCCCTGTGTTGGCTGATCAACCTTCGTGGCCCATCCGCCCGTCTCGCACGATGGGCCATTCATTTGCAAGAACATGTCTTCACCATCTCATACAAGATTGGCCGTCTACACGCTGATGCGGATTGCCTCTCCAGAATGCCGCTACCATCGACAGATTGTGAAGCCAATAACTTTGACCACCTTATCGCTTCTCTGTCGTCTGGCTTTCCCGATGCCGTGACTTTCGCCGCTGAGCAGCGTAATGACCCAAGCTTAAAAGCTCTCTTCCCTGGAGAGAGCAATTCATTAGACGAAGGCCGATTCTGCGTCCGAAATGGTCTTCTTTACTAGAGAAACTTGTCCACGACGGGAGCCCGCTTTCTGCTGGTTGTTCCTGCGTTCCTCCAAATGTCTGTTCTGCGTCTCACGCATGATGACCCCACCTCTGGCCATGTAGGCACCGCACGAACACTTAGTCGCACGAAAGAGCGGTTTTATTCACCGAAAATGAGCAAAACAATTCCGAACTATGTGGCCAGCTGTACGCAGTGCCAGAGCCACAAGCGGCCCTCCTCGGGTCCAGTTGGAAACCTGCGACCGATAAAGCCTCCCGGTTCCCCTTTTGAAAAGGTTGGCATTGATCTGATGGGACCATTTCCACGCTCCTCGAAAGGTAACTGGTGGATAATTGTATGCGCCGACTACCGGACGCGGTACTGCGAGACGGCTGCCTTATGCTCCGTCACGGCAGCCCAGGTTTCGGAGTTCCTGTTGCATTCAGTCATCCTCCGACACGGACCTCCTCGCGTGATAATAAGTTACCGTGGACGACAATTTACCGCTGATATTGTCGAATCATTACTTCATTTGTGTGCCTCCAAGTTCCGACACTCAACTGCGTATCATCCGCAAACTAACGGTCTCACCGAGCGCAAAAACCAAACGTTGATCAACATGTTGTCAATGTACGTCGCCTCTGACCACAAAAACTGGGATGAACTTTTACCATTCGTCACGTACGCCTTCAACACGTCGAAACACGAAACGACAGGCTACAGCCCTTTCTATCTGCTCTACGCTCACTCACCTCGACATACGCCGGACACTATCTTTCCTTTTGGCATCCATGACAATTTAACAATTGCGGAAACCTTGTGTCGTGCGGAAGATACCCGTCGACTTGCCTGCTTACGTACACTGGCAGCGCAAGAGTCCTCCAAAACTCGCTACGACAGTCAACAAAGGCATGTAACCTATGCCCCCGTTGGTCTAGTCTGGGTGTGGACCCCAATACGCAGACGTGGCTTGAGCCAAAAGCTACTGGCACACTATGGCGGTCCTTTTGTGATACTCCGTCGTGTCTGCGAGGTCAACTATGAAATCGCACGCGTCACCACCAGTGGCCGACGTTCATGCAAGACAGAGGTGACGCATGTTGCCCGCCTGAAGTCGTTTACACGAAGTATGCAAGAATGACTAGCCCAGAAGGCTTCGACTGAGAAAGGAGGAATGATACAAAGTATCACTACCAGGAAAAACAAGGGAAGCGTGGGCAGAGAAGGAAGACGACGTTGCCTCCACTGCAATCCCCCTGAGTGGGTACGAGCCATGGCGGTGGAGATCATCATCATTATACTGTGATCGCGGACTCAGGGTCCATTTGAACCCCTCCATTAAGTTACCTTACTTTGTGTAACAATATCAATTCCGACACGGTCGAATGGTATCGCTGGGAAGGTTAAGGGTTGCAAAGGGCCAGCAGTGCTGTGAGAAGGCGTCTTGCGTCGTTGACACGTTGTGCATGACCGAACGTACTGGCGAACGTGCCGATACATGCCACACCAGTAGTATCTTGAATGAGAGCGAGAGTAAGTGTTGAATACTCCAGCGTGGCCACACTGGGGGTCATCGTGAAAGTCAGTGCAGATGTCTGAGTGCAAACGACGAGGGATGACAAGGAGCCATCTACGGCCGTCCGTCACGTAATTGCGGCGATACAACAAGCCTTCGCGGACAGCAAAGGGTCTTGCTTGATGTGAAAGGGAGCGTGAAGTCGTTTCTGACGAACTGTGAGAGAGGATGTCGAGCAAAAAATTGATCCAGGGATTCTTGCGCTGCTCGGATGGCATTTCGGTGATGCTCAACGATGACGAATCGCAGATGGTAGTTGATAAGCAGGCAAGGTCAGGAGGCAGCTGAGAACGGGATAGAGCATTGGCGTCTGAATGTCTGCGCCCTGAGCGATAAATAACACGGATGTCGTCTTCCTTAAGGCGTAATGCCCAACGAGCGAGGTGGCCAGTAGGATCTTTCATGCACACTAGCCAGCATAAGGCATGGTGATCTGTGACAACATCAAACTGGTGTCCGTAAAGGTAAGTGCAAAATTTTCCTACAGGCCAAATGATAGCCAAGCACTCCTTTTCCGTGATGGAATAGTTGGACTCTGCCTTCGTTAGGGTATGGCTGGTATAGGCGACAGCGTACTCGTCACCGCTATCCTTACGTTGAGCGAGAATGGCACCGAGGCCTGACACCGCTTGCATCCATGTGAATTTCAGTGGGTGCAATAAGAGTGGGTGCATTAGAAGTGGCGGAAAACTGGCGGAGAAGTGAGTAGCCGGCGCAGCGCCGTAAATGCGTCATCGCAGTGGGAGTTCCAGCCAGAGAGGTCCGCGCTGCCGGTGAGAAGCTGAGTCAGGGGGCCAATTATAGAGGCGAAATTGTGAATGAAACGCTGAAAATAGGAACACAAGCCTACGAAACTACGGAGCTCCTTTAGGGTAGTAGGCTTGTGGCACTGGGTAACGGCACGCAGTTTGGCAGGGTCTGGCAATATTTCTTGTTTTGAAACAACGTGGCCGAGAATTGCGAGTTTGCGGGCGCCAAAACGACATTTCTCTAAGTTTAGTTGCAACCCGGCTGCCGTAAGGCACTGGAGAACTTGTTCTAGACGGGAAAAGTGAGTTTCGAAATTCGCCAAGAATACAACTATGTCGTCTAAATAGCAAAGACAGATGTGCCATTTAAGCTCCCTGAGGACACTGTCCATCATCCTTTCAAAAGTCGCAGGTGCATTGCAAAGACCGAAGGGCATTACATTAAATTCTTATAAGCCGTCAGGGCTCACAAACGTCTTAAGACCGAACTGTTGGCATTAGACCGCAGACCGTTTAACATGAAGAAACTTCTGGGCCCGTGGCCTACTAGAGTTTTACAGTCACTCGCTTTAAAAGCAATAACACGTTTCTTACAAGACAGCGGGATTGCTGACAAGTATTAAGACATAACGAACATTTATTTGTAACACATGTACTTATTATGTACAGTATCATGTGACACTCATCATGTGTGGGTTGTGAAATGAATGACGTGTCGAATATTATGTACACACCAGCGAATGCTTCTTTATAAGGACAAGACGTGTACTCTGCTGTTTTGTGCTGGTGGACCGAATATTAACGAGGGACATTATCAGAGGCTTCAATCATTGACTTTTGAACATTTACTTACCATTAGGTTGTGATATGGGCGTATATATAAGTGTGTCTTTGCGTATCTGTACCCGAGTTTACTATTTTCCATGCACTGCTTTGTATGTTTCGCTTCAAGATACGAGTTCAAGTTTCACTCAACGGCTAAAGAGTAGCCGGCGCCACAATGGTGCGCCAACATCTCCTCATATATCATATTGATGAAAAAAAGCCGCCAGGGGTCACAAACACCGTTTTTGGACAGTCTGGTTCGGCCTTGGTACTTGCCAATATCCAGAGTGCAGATCCAGTAAAGAGAAAAATTCCGCACCTTGAAGGCAATCCAAGGCGTCATCAATGCATGGCAGGGGATAAGCATTCTTGCGTGTGATCTTGTTTAGTCGACAATAATCCACGCAAAACCTGATTGAGCCATCCTTTTTTCACACGAGGACCACTGGCGGAGCCCTAGGACTGTGTCAGTGTTGAATAGCACCAAGTTGCAGCATCTCGTCGATGTGTTGAGTGATGACGTCATGCTCAGCCTGCGAGACGCAGTAGGGGCGCTGACGAAGTGGATTATGATGACCGGTGTCGATATGGTGAGCGACAACTGACGTGCGTCCCAAGGGAGGTTGTCCATGGTCGAAGGAGGCGCGGAAACGGTCAAGTAGTTGAATGAGCATATAGCGCTGGTCTTGCGTAGGGCCGGTGTCTACGCTGCGCAACAGAACGTCTTCGTCAGGTAGTGAGGGCGTGGTGGCAGCTGTGACAGCATCCACGGACATCGGCGTCATATCAGAACGGGCATCGAAAGATGACATCATAAGTGTCAAGACTCCCAATACATTCGCCTTGCAAAAAGGTGGCGGGAAAAGGGAAGGGATTGCACACGTTCACGGCACTGGAGCCATCGGCAAGTGTTATGACGGCAAACAGGGACGACAAGGTTTCGGTGACGAGCGCATTCATGTGACGGCATAGACAGGGCAGTTGAATCGGAAACGGAGTTGCACAGAAAAGATACCGCGGCGACCGAAAAAGCAGAGATGACGACGTGAGCGGCGACGATCAAATTTTTGGGTGAGCGAGGGAGATCTATGAATGTCGTGATGAATGGAAACAAAACGTGTTGAGCACAAGCGCAGTCGACAACCACGTGATTAGCGGAAAGAAAACTCCATCCCAGGATGATTTCTTGAGATGCATGCGGAAGGACGACAAATTCAACGATGTAAAGCACTCCTTGAATCATAACGCGAGCAGTGCATGTGGTAGAAGGTTGAACGCGTTGTCAACTCGCTTTGCGTAAAGAAATTTCAACCAGTGGTGTCGACACTTTGTTCAGTTTGCGGCATAACACTTCACTGATTATACAAATAGCGGCACCTGTGTTGACAAGAGCAGTTGTGGCGAAACCGTCCACAAACACGGCAATCTCGTTAGGGGGCGATAGATGAGGCCTTGGAAATTTCGTCGGTGGCGCAGCTATTGCCTCAGGAACTGCAACTGTTCTCCTCCTGGGCGTGGTTGGAACGGCGTAGCATGGGGGAAGGAGACCGAAGACGGGGTAAAGGAGATCGACGTCGGCTGAAGTCTGGTCGACGTGAGCGGGGCGTCATGTGCATCAGGTGTCGCATGTGATTCTGATTGCCGAGGTATGTTGCCGGAATGCTGAAAATCATTAAAATAGAATCCGCGGTGACGACACTAGCGTGCGTCATGTCCTGGAATACCGCAGTTTTATCAAACGGGCCGTTTATCCGGAGTACGCCAAGAGTGTACAGGTGCTCGAGCATGTGGGAAGGGCCGATTTACCGGATAAACCGAAACTGGTGACCAGCAGTAGTTGGTGGCTGGACTGTATGAAGGGAGTGTTGATTGGGCAGAAGGTCGGCGGACGGCTTCTGCATAAGTCAGCGGTGCAGCAACTGATATTGGGGACGCGGGCGAAGGGAGAGCCTCGGCAACTTGCGTCTGAATAGCACGGCGAAGTGAGTGGTCCAGTGCTTTGGGGGTCTCGTTGATGAGAGAGAGCTGTCGAGCAACTTCCTCCCGGATATACTGTTGAATTTGAGGCATGCTGAAGTCGGGGCCACTGAACATGCTGAAGTCGGGGCCACTGCTTTTGTACTCCAAAGCCAAAATATCAGCTGTTTGCGTATTAGCGCCACGTGTAGAAATTTGCTGTTTGCGCAGCTCATCGAAACTTTGACATAGCTGAATCACGGCCATGATATTCTGTGTGTCTTTGGCCACAAGGATATGAAAAGCGTCGGCATCAATGCCTTTCAATATATTCTTTATTCTGTCAGCCTCCTTCATCCTCGCATCAACTCGCCTACATAGGCTGATCACATCCTCAATGTAGCTCGTGAAGCTCTCACCACTTCGCTGAAATCGTCCCCGCAGGCCCAGTTCAGCACGAAGCTTGCGCATGGCTGGACGACCGGAAAACGAGGTCACGGCCTCTTTGAAAACCGACCAGGTGAGGATGTCGGCTTGGTGGTTAGTAAACCATAGGTTGGCCAAATCCGTCAGGTAGAAGCTGACGTGAGTCAGCTTCGCAGGGTCATCCAACTTATTAATCGCACTGACACGCTCGTACTCTGCCAGCCAGTTCCCGACATCATGATCTTCCGTGCTGTTGTATGCTGGTGGGTCACGCAGACGAAGTACACCAGGGCATATGACAGGCGGCAGCGTGGAAAAGCTTGTGGGGGATCGACGCGTTCGTTCATCGCGGACTGAGATCTAGCTGACGGCTGCGGAGATCCAGGACGTTACCCAGCACGTTTCCACCAAATGCAACGAGCGAGGTTACATAAAATCACAGGTTCTTATTCAAGAAGCGTTAGCCTCAACAAGCTGGTACAGGCAGGAACCCGGCAAGCACGAGCCACACACGGATGTCAACGTCTTCTTTTATGCTGGCACAAAGCTGGTGCCACTATGCTTCGGTACTATATATATATATATATATATATATATATATATATATATATATATATATATATATATATATATATATATATATTCCGGCTACGCACCTGGCGGCAGGTGGTTATGTTGAACAAAGGTGCCAGTTCAACATCTAAGTTTCCACAGGTAAAAATAATTTTTGCCTTCACTCCATGTTCTCACCAATGCTCCATTAAGTAATCAGTGGGTAATCATTAACAGCTCATTAAGGTCTGTCGTGGGGGAGCATAGAATATGGCGCTCGGCCACTGACCCGATGGTCAAGGATTCGATCCCATCAGCGCAATTGCATTACGGTGGAGGCGACAGAGGCCCGTGTATGTGAGGGCACATCAAAAAACATCCGACGGCGGATTTTCAGGAACCCTCTACTACGGCGTCCCTCATAATCACATCCTGCTTTTGTGATGTAAAACCTTAGTTGTTGTGGTTGGTATCGTTAATAATTACTCTGGGCAGTGAAATTTATCATATTTTGACTTGTTTGAAGGAGCACTGAAACAATACTTGAAATTTATTTATTTATTGTACCCTCAGGGCATACAGCATTATAGAGGGGAGTCGGTTTAGAAGACAAAAAATACAACTGAAACGTGAAAAACAAATCACATTCAGTACATGTGTACAACACTCGAGAACAACGTGTAAATGACAACGCTTACACAATATCTAAAAAAAGGAAGCACCGCGACAAATCAAACAAAGAATAAAAAATGCGAGATTAAGAGCGAGATAGACATATTAGAAGACATATACAACCTCTAAAAGATAGCAAGGGCAAATATAGCTTACAGCATGTTTAACATCCAGTTTAAAGTGCACACCGCATGACCCAGAGAGAAGAGGAGCCCCTCGCGACGCCCAGATCAACGCAGAAACAACGTAAACAGATTACGTCACGAGTTTGTGTTGGCTTGTCGATGGCACGTGTCTTGCGCTTGCACTACCTGCGAAATGTTTTTTCGCGCCTGCAGCTTCGCGTATTGCTGACTGTCAGCGCAGCGCCCGCTCATGCATGTTTCGCGCGAGGCGCTGGCGTAACAGTTTAGCGTGGACACGCGACCAGCTGTGTTTAGAATGCCCCCGGAACTGCTCCTGGTTGGTTCAGTGCTTCTTGAAACCAAAACTGAGACTCGGCGCTCTAAAGACGCGCCTAAATATGTAACCACGTACAATCACAAACGAGATTTCTAACCATGTTCAGTGGGCTATAAGCTACCTCTCGGAACAAAATAAGAAAGAAGGTCAAACTTTTTGTGTCAGCCATATTTTGAGGTGGCTCTGAACTAAAGGCAAGAGTGTTCTGGCACTTCTTTCACCCCATTATTATGCAATCTCTATGAACGGAAATTTATTATTTATTTATTTATTCATAATACCCATAAAGGCCCTCTTGAGAGGGTATTACATAGGGGGGGTTACATGAGCAAAATTACAGACAATAAACGTCAAAAACGAAAAAAAGGTCAGAAAGTTCAAATTGAATACAGACTAAGGTTGAGATATATATTATAACAAGTAATTGGTAAAGACAGCAAAAATAGAGAAAAGAATAGGCAACAAATCATTGGAATACAGATAAGTACACAGTGAACAACCTATGAAAATGCAAGAAAAAATAATCAATACACTTGATGAGTTCGAAAAATCAAGCCTGCTTCGTCGAACTCAGCAGTGTAACAACCTATCAGCTAAGTTAACGTGGCGAGTCAAATGAATAAATCTATAGATGTCTCAGTAGCTCTGTTATTCCATGCCAATGAGCGTAGGATCGGATGTCTAATTACCGGCTGGGATGGCTAAGTACTAGTCTGTAATGCGTTCACCGCAATGGGGTGTTGCAGTGGCTTCTCAAAATGATCTCTCCGCCAGAATTGACAGCGCAGATAAAACGGCACACTGCCATTGGCGGGATATTTAAATGCACACAAATTTTTATTTGTAGGATCGAGTCTGCTGCATGAGGGCATAAAACAGCGAGTAGAAAATGTCAGCAGAGGAAGTAGTACAAGATAAGTTTTTTTTATTGAAATGATGTTAAGCCTTGTTATCACCAAGAATCAAATGACGTTATTTTGTAGCGCGGTTACTCATGATTCTTAGCGCGCCACGAGTTACCACACTCCCACGAACACCTGACTGATATTTGATTGATATGTGGAGTTTAACGTCCCAAAACCTCCATGTGATTATGAGAGATGCCATAGTGGAGGGCTCCGGAAATTGAGACCACTTGGGGTTCTTTGACGCACATTCAAATCTGAGCACACGGGCCTACAACAATTCTGCCTCCATCAGAAGTGCAGGCGCCGAAGCCGGGATTAGGTCCGGCGACCTGCGGGTCAGCAGCCGAGTACCTTAGCCACTAGACCACTGCGGTGGGAACTCCCACGAACACTACTGAGTGGCCTAAAATGCTTGTACCTTTGGGGGAACCGCTCACCAAAAGCAGCACACTACTGTGTAGACAAATCAGCGAAGCAGCTGCCAATTATTAAATAGCGTGCTTTCGGCTCCAGAGTACGGTGAGCTCGAAGAGCTAGTTATTTACGGGCTATTTTCGGTGGTTCCATTTCTATGGCTTTCCAACACCGACGGTTGCGTTATTACCTTTCATGCATTCTTTCCTTACCTCAGTCACTTCTGATACCATTAAAATTGTTTATGATCGCGAAAGTTTCTCGTTGCGATAAGCGAAATGGGACCGCAGACGTCCATCTCAGACAGCGCATCCATGTCAAAGTCGGCCCGATAGCATTGCACGTTGTGCAAATTGTAATGCCCAACGTTCAGCACAACTGCCACTCGACAAAAAGGTGTTTCACTTTCGTGGTCTGAACTATTGATAAAAAGAGTTAAAAATTATTTTCTTGACTCTCTGGAATGCGCTATACCTTCACGATGCGATGAGGCGTGATAAGTCTCCGAATAGTGATTTCGAGCAAACATTTCGTACACTAATGTCCCAGAAATGTTATGGCACAGTCGGTTGGACGCTCCAATCTTCTGGCTCGCAATCGCAAAGTACCGGGGCAGCTCGCAATCAGAACGCGAGAGACAGCGTACCAACCGAATACATCGGTGCTCTCGGAGCAGATAGGAGCAAAGCACTTGTAGCGTCGCCATGCAGTCAGCGCGGGGAACTGTAACGGGTAAACATTCCCGATCTGCATCGACAAACTGCGTTTATCTATTGATTGGCCATTTTCGGCATGCCTGAATGCATCGACGGCCTTGTCAGCTGAGCATACAAAAGTGGCGGTGGTTGTCGTTCGATATAGTAGTCTCAATGCTTACGTTTGGGAGCTTACGTCTTCATGCTTACGTCTTCATTGGCCACCTTTTTTTGGCATGGCGCATTTGTGCTTCAGTAGAAGTAAACTAGACGCACACACACGCTCAGAAACACCAAGAACAACACACGTCCATGATGTTTTGTGCGCCCGGCGATGTCGCCTTCCGAAATGAGCGCTCGCGCTGTCACCTGCGGGCGACCACCTGGTTACCGGCTTTTGTCACGTGATCGTTCCTTCCAGCCAGATTGTGCCGAATTGTGGGGAGTGCTTCAAGACGGAGTTTGACGTTCCGATTTGAAAACCGAGGGCAGTCCGAGTGTTCAAATTTCATTAAACGAATCCACGGCCACATTTCAAAGCGCATGACCACACTCAGTACCGCTCAACGGAATATGGCATTACAGTCGAATGTGTGAACCTTTAGAGCAGTTCGTTCTTGCGCCGAGCCATCTCAAATGAGAGGCTTGATATGGTGAATAGCATAGCGACACCTATTGAGCCTTAATGTTCTTTCATCTACCAATCCAACCATCCACTGACTGTCCTCCTTTTATGGCAACGTTCTGTGTACACGTAAATTGTTTCAAACGTTGTCTCACGGAGGCTTTGTAAGATAAGTAGTAGTAGCAGTCCAGTCCAACTTCGCTATGCTGAACTCAAGTAAAGTGAATAAATGAAACCATAGAGAAAAATTACGGCTATATAGGACAAAATTACCAGAATACCTTGCTTATCGAACACCGGGAAGTGCGACGCTTTTCAAGATGAGTTTACCTCTCAATAAGTTGGCTTTTCCTGACAGAATGGCTCTTTCCCACAAGTGTTTGAAATAGTTATAGGCGTGATTAGGAGCACAGCTTGAAGAAACCATCACTTTGCCTGCTTTCTTGTCCCATCATTATTCATCATCACGGCCATCCAAGCTCCCTTCGCCAACGCGATGGCTGCCATAAAACAGAAAAATCTGGCTGTGGTCCACCAACAATCTGGTGACAATCGGTGCAACCGAACGTATAGAAAATAAGTTTGACGTCATCGCTAAGCATAGCCTCTAAAGAAACGTGCCGAGTGTATCATCGAAAATTATATCAGCATTATAAAATGACTCCTTTTTGGACTCAAGCCAGCAAATGTCTAAGAGTCCACACAATGTATGCAAACTTTCTGTAACAATCGTGAGCTATAAAATTTCATTTCAAAAAGGGGGGATCCTTAAGCTTCGCTTTTAGGAGTTGAATGCGATAGGCGTATCTTGTCCGGAGAGCGTACTTCAAGCACTTCACGCACATATTTTATTGCATGATGTTACGCGATAACTTGTGGATTACTACAATGTAATGGATGAAGTTGAAAGGGACTAGTGTTAGGGAAGATTCGGCACATGGCCACCTTCTGTGTAATGGGTAGCATGCTTTAAACAAAAGTCATGCTTGTGAAATTTTCTTGAACTTGCTATGCACCCACTACGTGGTGTTAAGGGAATACCCGCAGTAACACGTGCGCCTTCTGCAAAGGGAGGCTTGCTTTAAACCACGAAGTCTTAATGATATTCGCATGTTCTGACGCCAGATAGCTATGCACGCTCGTAGCACACAATGCTTCTGTGATATTACATGTTTTATTGTTAGGCCTGTATACAGGACACTACGAAAAAAACTATAACGTACGAAATATACCATTGCAAAAAGTAAAATGTAAATGTTCTCCTTTGTTCATACATCGTCTTCTTTTCATTATCATAAAGCAGTGCCGTGAAGCCAACTTGCGCATTGAAATTTGTTTTGAAATTACAGTGATTGATATAGAATTTTCGATATGCCACCTCCCCTCTATTGTTTAGGGGCGAAGCTCCTTAAGGCGTCACCCAATCATCCTCTGAAGTAACCACTTCTCTTGAGTACGTGCCACAGAGAAGTTTAGTTATTGGAATCTCACCTAGATGGCCATACTTGTATATAATTAATATATGATAAAAAGAAGCTACTTAACCCTTTCAGCCCTGAATATATTTAAGCAGTAGATATTTTTGTCTCCCGTTGATTTGGAGGTACTAAAACCTGAAGAACACGAAAATATTTCTTTCTGAGCATCCCATCAGTACACAGTACAAATTGCCCAATGTCCAAAATATAGGACACCAAGGCTTAGCGGTTGTAAAGTGAAATATGATGAACTTAAGTACCTCTATTTATTTACCTTGTTAGCGCAAGTTATCGCTGTGAAACTAACATACAGCAACCACGTATTAGTTACAGCACATAAACTGTCCAATAGCAAGTTCTTGCGCTCGTGATACACAGCTCCGCATTGCACTTGAGTGGCCACAGTCTACATATTGAGCACTTTGAAAGACCCAACATCATAAAAAATTGCTGTATCCTGCTTTGCCGTGTCAGAATTTATACCACTCTTGTTTGCGAGGGCAAGCCGACTGAACTACACTTCATCGTGATCTTCTTCTAGCTCCATCGCGTACCATTATTATATTTCATGACACAAATTAAAATTCATTACGTACAATCTTGCTATTACACACTTCCTACATACTATTTAGGTGATGTAGGAGGTTTTCTCGACTAGAATAACAAGAAAGGAATTTTACAAGAGCTACACAGTTGGAATAGTCTTAATGCATACAAAGGTCTGACAACCACTGCGCCCTAGTGTCCTATATTTAGGACATGAAGCTTGTCAACTGCTGCAGGGAACACGTTACTGTTAGGAAAGACGCACTTTGCAAGTAACAAGTAACATATCTTAGAAACAACACAAAAATGCGATAGCTACTGAACTAACAGTTAACCAGTAAGGTGTCATTCATTGTTTCGAGTTGGCGAGTGTCATCGCTTTTGCAATCTGCCATTTTGTTTTCTACCTTCAGAGTTCCAAAGAAGACGACGACGAAAGAATTACTACCTATGCTTGTGCAGGTATATTGATGATAGTTTAGACAACTTTTTCGATTTCTGACTTGATTGTGTTACAAGTGGCGGCAAACTTGCTTCATCTCCTTTTTATAGCACGACAGGGCTGAAAGGGGCAAAGCGTCACCCGATCATCGTCCTTTTAGCAACCACCTCTCTCGGGTATGTGCCACAGGGGAGTTTAGTTTTCAGAATGTCCACTAGATGACGTTACTTGTATATAATCAATAAAGATAGATCCGGACACATAAGCACCACAGTGCAGGTTCTGCGTCACTAAAACAGCCACCCTGTACCACATGGTATGGGAATGCCCACACAATCCACCTCTACAACCCAGAGCACAGCACAACACTTGTAGGGTGGGAGGCAGCTTTGTCCAGCTCGGATCCGAAAACCCAAAAGGCCCTCGTGAGACGAGCGAAGACAGCGGCCCGTGCCAATAGCATCCCGGACTATGGATGCCACTCGACATTCCTTCATTGGTCGCAAATAATTTTTTTATTCTCTCTCTCTCTTTATAATGAAAAGATGTGAGATGACCGGTGGTACTTGAAGTGTTCACTAGACGGACGGACATACAGACATACTGACGGACAGACGCACGAACGGACAGATCGACCCATGGTTGGACGAACGGACTGATGCACGAGCGGACAGACGGACGCTTCACCCTGCTCATCATGATTCAGTCTGTGGATATGCTGTGATATTTTTATCCCATTTTTTATCAAGTTCAGTATATTCGGGTTCGAGCTTAGTAGTGGTAGTGATTGTATTATAGTAAAAGTAGTAGTAGTAGTAGTAATGCTTATTTATGTCTCATCCAGAAATTTCACGTTGCAGGCCGTGCAACGTGAAATTGCAGGCCGGCAACATTGCAGGCCGTGCAACAGAAGCTACGTTTCTTAAACGAGAAGCGTGAACGTGTGTGATGAAAAAAAAAAACTACGTTTACGCGTCACCACGGCAGCATAATACATAGTAATCTGCAACGCATGAGACATACCTACAGCTTACATAACCACGTGCCTTACGTGCTGCTCTAAATAGAGTACTTGTACACGCTGTATGCAGTCACACGAAAGACACAATGTGACAAAGGTCTGCAGCACTAGCACTTGCGATATCATCCGATCGCAGCGGAAGCCAGCAGACGCAACAAATACTTCGATAGGGCGAATTCTTTTCTTCCGCCCTAGATCGTGAAATGAATTAGGAGTGTCCCTAATCGGGGCTGTTCGTGTAGTGTGAGGCTATATGGGCCAAACGTGTCGCCAAGCCAGACAACACAAACCGCGTCCCTGACCACAAAACGTACATGCGCCCTCGACCCTATGCGCTCAGTCGAATGTGTTTTCCCCCGGAAGGCGCCACTGATCTACTGCGCACGAGTAACCTTCTGGCGCATGAGCACGTCGCTAATAAAAACCCTCGCGGATCGAAGCCTACGTGGCGTAAGAGTTTGTTCTGGGACGAATCAAACGGCGTAAGCAGTTTGTTGGTGCTTAAAAGGAGCCCAACATAGGCGTTGTTACATCAGTTTCATCCTAACTGAAAGAGACCACAGTTAACAGAACGTGCAATGAAAGGTTCCTAAAAAAAGCAAAGGAAAAAGATTTCTTCGCGATTTTATTCCGCCGACTTCGAGAAAGGTGTCATGTGGGCCTGTGCCCGGAAGACATTATGTTTTTTTGTTGAATGAATGTAACGAATGCATTGCAACGAAGAATACTGGCGTGGTTGGTCGTCTTCAGCGGAAAACAAGATAGTGACAATGATATTGAACATCACTAAACTACCGTTATTTTAATGGCATATGTGAACACATCACGGATGACTGCTTGTGAACATTTTTTATAGCGACCAAAAACACAGAAACTGAGATATTAGCCCTGGAAGCATCGTTGATTACCTTTCTGAATGACCATGGTGGCCATGGCCAAGTTCCTGCCGCGATTTGTGGTGACCAGCTTCGGTCTTGCCTTTAACCTTACTTCAAGACCCGTTCCGGACAGGGCCAAAGTTGGCGGGGTTTGCACCGGAATTGTGAGTTCAACTTTTTTGTTTTTTGAAAGTTGTGTTAGGCTTGCGATATCTTTCTCAGAAGAAACGTATATCAACTTACTTCGAAGCAGACCAAACGTTCAGTTTTATGGCATGCGTGCCTTCTTACGAAATATCACCCACTTATATTGCGGGTGATAACGAATATGGCCTGTTAGCAAAGAACTCGTCATAGGTTATGAAATATTCGTAAATGCAGACGCATTGCTAGAGTTGCGGTATTGTAAGGGAGTGGGATAATGTAATGTCCGACATAATGAAAAAAAACGCAGTTTTTTGTGAGTGCTTTCTCGATTGAACTGGCCAGTGATATATCAAGCTGCTGAACGAAGGCCCTGAACCAAGTCCACAGGGTAACGATCAAAAGTAGTAAGAATTTACATTAACAAATTCAAATTATAAGCTGTCCATTTGCTCCTATGACTGTGAAACGGTCCATGCGTCTTGTCATATTAGTAATTGTTGTCAATGCGATAACTATTTGAAGGTGACAACCTTATATATATATATATGTATATATATATATATATATATATATATATATATATATATATATATATATATATATATAATTAGATCTAACAGACAATAATGCCTAGGAAAGTACAGGGAAAGATATTAGAACCAATGGAATGCAAAATAGGCAGAAAAACAGTGGGCAAAAAAATAACTTGCCGTGAGGAGGAATCAAACCTACGACCTTCCAATACCGCGTTCGATGCTCTAACCACTACGCTATCGTGGCGGCTATCCCCCCAGCCACTTTATTGGGTTTATATGTGGATTTAAACGTGGGAATGTCAGTCATCACCATCTGTAGTCATAGCGGCGAGTGTGAAACAACTTTTTATGAGCCTGTGTGGCGTGAAGTAGCACGTGAACTTATTACGTGCGGGCAGCTGACCAATAGTCCCTCGTATACAACCTAACGGCACCAAGTCTGCCAGTAAGAGAGCCTCATTAATGAGTAAGGGAGAGAAGTGTATACCTAAGGGCTCGTATTTGCGTGCTTTGACACAATGTTAATGGGAACTAACAGACAATAATGCCAAGAAATGTATAGAGGAAGTTATTGAAACCAATGTGTTGTAAAATAAGAAGAAATAAAGGTGGGTGCAAAAATAACTTGCCATGAGCAGGATTCGAGCCTATGACCTTCGAATAAAGCGTTCGATTTCTGACCACTTAGCTATCACGGCGGCTATCCCCCAGCCACTTTATCGGGTTTATATGTGAATTTAAACGTGGGAGTGTCAGTCATATATATATATATATATATATATATATATATATATATATATATATATATATATATATATATATATATATATATATTCCAGTAGATCCTCCGTGAGCGGTCACAACGTGGTTTATTTCGACGTTTCGGCCTAGAGACTGGCCTTCATCAGGATTAAAGATACAGTTTGTTGGTGCTCAGCTTTATACAATCTCAAGTCAGAGGGCAAGGAAAGAGGAAAAAAGACAGAAAAAAGGGAAAAAAAGAAAAAGAAAAGAAAAAGAAGGAAAAAGAGAAGAAGAGAAAAATAATATACGGTGAACTCCCCTCCGGCGCCTCCCTTCCACTCTTCCTTCCACTTCCCCCGTCCACTCTTCCCTCCACTTCTCCCTTCATCTCTCTCCCCCTTCTCCCCTTCACCTTTCTGATGTCAGCAGTTTGTGTATGTTTCCTTTCACTAACGCATTCCTCCCTATCAGACGGCGCCTCCTGGCACTGGCGGTTCGGTGTGGGGCAAAAAAGAGCTTTTTTAGGAAGTCCTAAGCCTTTAACTACTCTTTTTTAGGAAGTCCTAAGTCTTTAACTTCTCGGATTCCCGTAAACATTTAGTCGTAAAAAGAGGGGTGCCCCGTATTGCGGCAGATGCTGGTAAGCGGGCGCAATGCGAATTCCTTGCCCGCTTCTGCATTACGCGTGTAGTGGGGGCCTCACGCGTGTAGTGGGAGGCCCCCACTACACGCGTGAGTAGTTTTTCCTCTTTCCTTGCCTACTGATTTGAGATTGTATAAAGCTGAGCACCAACAAACTCTATCTTTAATCCTGATGAAGGCCAGACTCTAGGCCGAAACGTCGAAATAAACCACGTTGTGACAGCTCATGGAGGATCTACTGCACTATATGCAATGCTACGGCAACTCAACCACCATGCCTGCCTATATATATATATATTATATATATATATATATATATATATATATATATATAGGCAGGCATGGTGGTTGAGTGGCCGTAGCGTTGCATATAGTCTAGTAGATCCTCCGTGAGCGGTCACAACGTGGTTTATTTCGACGTTTCGGCCTAGAGTCTGGCCTTCATCAGGAATAAAGATACAGTTTGTCTGTGCTCAGCTTTATACAATCTCAAATCAGAGGGCAAGGAAGAGGAAAAAAAGGAAAGAAAAAAAAGAAAAGAAAAGGAAAGAAAAAAAAAGAAAAATATTACACGGTGGACGCCCCTCGGGTGCCCCCCTTCCACTTTTCCCTCCACTTCCCCCCATCTCTCTCCCCCCTCTCTCCTTCACCTATCTTATGTCAGGGGTCTGTGTATGTTTCCGTTCACTAGCGCATTCCTCCCGATCAGACGGCCCCTCCTGGCACTGGCGGTTCGGTGTGGGGCAAAAAAGAGCTTTTTCAGGAAGTCCTAAGCCTTTAACTACTCGGGGTCCCGTAAATAATTCGTCGTAGAAGGACGGGGGCCGCGTATTGTGGCAGAGGCTGGTCAGCGGGCATTTTAGGAAGTTCTAAGCCTTTAACTACTCCGCGCCCTGTCAACATTTCGTCGTAAAAATAGGGGTGCCCCGTATTGCGGTAGGCTGTGCAAGCGCGTGCAATGCGAATTCCTGGCCCGCTTCTAAATTACGCGTGTCGTGGGGGCCTCCCGGCTGTGCACATGGTTGCTGTTGGGCATGTCGTGCATGGCACAATTGATTGGGTAGTAAAATAAAACAGAAAACAGACGACAGCTGCACTTAGGAAGAGTCGTTACACTTGGAATTGTTTTAGGTTGTCCAGTGCCCTTCGCAGCTGCAGTGCCGTGAACTCAGTTACTAGTTTCATTGTTGCCGTTATTGTTTTCTAATGCTTTAATTGCTGCAAGTGTACCGGGATTCTCATTTATTCCTCTATCGAGGGTGTTAAATCGGTGGATAAGGTATGACTCTCGTTGTTCACGTTCTCGATTTGATTTAAATCCCGTCTCTAAGAGCGTTACTGATAGTTTGTCGAATGCATGGTCGGGAAGATTGAGATGTTTTGATAGAGGTAGACTTGGGGCTGATTTCGCATGGGCTCTGTGATTATTGAAGCGAATCCTAAATGGTGTTTCTGTTTGTCCAATGTACTGCATACCACACACGTTGCAATCGAGTAGGTACACCACATTAGAGGAATCGCATGTTAGGTTTCCTCGTATGTTAATCGAAAACTTGGATTGCGTGCTGGTTGCTTTGTCTGTTTCTCGCATCGCCTTACATACAAGACATCGTGGCTTTAAGCAAGGGCGGCAGGAATTATTGGGGGGTGATGTGTTAATTTGGGAGTGGACAAGGGTGTCTTTGAGGTTACGTGGTCGTCGGTAAACGACGCCTGGAGCGGATGGGAATGCGCGTTTCAGACGTTCACTTTGTTCCAGAATGTTGTAATGTCGTTTAAGGATTTTGTTTACATTGGGGAAGTTTGTGCTGTAAGTCAAGCAGAGGTTTGTTCGTTGTGGGTCTTCTCGTGGTGGTCGCTTCATAAGTAAGTCTTCACGCTTTAGTTTTCTCGCTTTTTGAACAGCGTCATTAATTACATGTGGGGGGTATTTTTGTTGCTCGAGCATAAGTTTTAGCCTCTGTGAGCTCGTGTCAAAGTCAGCGTCTCTAGAGCAGATTCGCTTAAACCGGTGAGCCTGGCTGTATGGAATACTGTTTTTACAGTGGCGTGGGTGATCGCTTTGGTAATGAAGGTATTGTTGTCGATCCGTTGGTTTGCGATATAGGGTTGTAGAGAGCTTCTCATCGTCTATCGTTATGGTAACATCAAGAAAATTTACGGTAACTTGCGAGTATGTGTGTGTGAAGTGTATGTTCGGATGTACAGCATTGTAAGTGTCTATAAAGCTCAGAAGTTCGTCCTCGCTGTGGGTCCAAATAAGAAAGATGTCGTCTATGTATCTTCTGTATAACATTGGTTTCAAGGAACTTTGTGCAAGAAATTCAGATTCTAGCTTTCCCATAAATATGTTGGCATAATTAGGTGCCATTTTGGTGCCCATAGCGGTCCCGCTGATTTGTCGAAAATACTCTTGGTTAAACTCGAATGAATTTAATTCGAGGACCATCCTCGTCAATGTTCCAATGGCCGAGAAATCTGGGGTGTTAGATTGTCTATGGTTTGTGTACATGTTTTGTAATGCAGCTATGCCGTCATCGTGAGGAATATTTGTATATAATGAAGAGACATCAAGAGTAACCAAGTACGAGTTTTTCGGCACCCAGATACCCGCAATGTCTCGAAGAAAATGTGTGGTGTCTTTTATGTACGACGCGAGGGTGCATGGAATGTGGCTTATTAGTTTGTCCACGTACCCTGATATGGGTTCAGTTATTGTACCGATGCCTGATATGATTGGTCGACCTGGGTTACCGGGTTTATGAATTTTGGGGAGGATATAGAAGCGACCTGGACGAGGGTATGCTGCTTGCATCAGTTTGTGGTCAGTGTTGGTTATCTTTTCTGCGTCCAACAGTTCTTTAGTTCTGTTGATACGATACGTTTGTATTCGTCTGTCGGATCACCTGGGAGGCGTTCGTAAAATCTTGAGTCGTCTAGTTGGCGGTATGCTTCTTCTAGGTAGTTGGTTGTATTAAGGACTACAATTGCTCCTCCTTTGTCAGCGGGTTTGATTGTTATGTCTGTCCTAGATGCCAAATTTTTCATAC
>WOVY01003892.1:0-41827 GCA_013436015.1 Rhipicephalus annulatus | reverse complement strand
CACCTTAAAAATTCGTGGCGATTTCACCTGTGACACAGATAATGCGGTTATCTGCTTGAGTGCTCCTTTTGTCACTTGCAGTATATCGGTCATACTGAAAATTCATTTCGCTACCGTTTCAACAATCACAAGGCCCATGTGCACTCCATGCCTCATTGCGATTTCAAGGCACGTCGCCACTAACGGACATAGTTTCGAATCATTTAGGGCAACTGTATTGGAGGCGGGATTCACGTCGCATTATAAGCGTGAGATACGCGAATCATTTCTAATTCATAAGTTCGGAAACGGCTTCTAGGGGTTTAAAACGACAAACGCGGGGCAACTGGCTTAAGCAATATTGCGTAGAATACAGTGGCGTGCTCGGCCTCATGCGGAGACAGACTTATCTCGGTTCGTGTGTGTGTGAATGGATGTTTAATCCTTCGTAAAAGTGCATTATGTATCGTTATTATTATTATTTTGTAGAGTCAATCTTGTGCTATGTACGCTCGGCGCATTGCCAATATTTCTTATATGTTCTGCGCCTCGTGGTATCTCACTGGCCAGTGACGCGATTATTATTATTTTTTTACGCGATATCTTTGTTTTTGTGATTGTGAGTCACAGTGCGTTGTTGTGTCCACCATGCGCATGTACCTTGCTTTCATTGCGCATAGCATCTGGCAGTGGTGCACTGTTCCTGTGTATACATCCGCCTACCTATATATTAAGTGCCTGTAACATACTGGCATTCATTCTGACGAAGGCTGGTCCACCAGCCGAAACGTTAATAAATCCACATTTCGTACGTGCGTCCTTCTCTTCAATCATCTATTACACCGGACCATCGATCTTCATTCCTAAAATATTATACAACTATGGATTCCCGGAGGACCACGTCGAAGTATATTTCATGGAAATTCCCAAAGGCACCACCTTCCACTGTCGTCGTGGGTGACTCGCAAACCAAATATTTGTTCCAGCACTTTGACCCTCTATTGGCAGGCACGCCAGCTTTTGTTTCACATAATGGCGCTGTTATAGCTGACATGCCTTTGCTGATCGATTTTGTCCCTTCAACGACGTCTACGTTGATTGTGCACATTGGCACCAATGACTTAACGAAGAACAATGCACGTGCCGTCTTCGAAAACTACATTCACATGCTTACCTGCATCCAAAAGGAGTATCAAGGTATACGGAATATTTACGCCACACTTATTTTGCCGAGGGCTGCCAACCGCCGCCGTGGATACAAGAATCAAAGGTTTATTCACCGGTTCAACCGTGAAGCCAGCCTTTTCAACAGTCTCTTACGCCGTTATTGCAGACGTTCCAGTACGGCGCACCTTCTGGACCATGCACTCGAATGTTTTCCCCCCGCACGAGTCCTAGCAGCGGATGGCGTACATCTCAGCTTTGAAGGCGTTGCTCTCGTGGCATGTCATATCCGACAACTGTGCTTCGAGTCTCCGAGTCAAGCAACCACTGCATCTTGGCAAGATTGTGCCCCAGCTATACAGCACCATACGCCGTCTACTAGAGGGGTAGGTCCTGAGCCGTCCACAGCCGTGCCCCTGCTAAAGAAACCAACGGGCAAAAACAAGAATCGTGGTGATCGTACTGATGATGGTGGGTGCACTTCGAGAGCGATCCGAAACAATCCCACCCCCGAATGCCAGCCACCCGCTGGCCATTGTCCTTCGCAGAGGGGTAAGGAACACTACCCGACCTACGACACATCACGACACACAGCGGATACAGCCCCTCGCGTGAGTGGTTCCACTGCAAGTTCTTCCGTCATCCTGTCCCGCCGTGGCCATTCTTTGCAACAAAGTGAGGGACGCTTTACTGGCGCCGCGGCATCAACTGCTACAGAAGACATCGCCACTACTCAAGCAGGACCCACTACGAAAGCAGTTGGTCCTACTGCTCACCCAAGGTATCCACTTCGAAAAAAATTTTCTGATGCTGTAAAAAGTAATTCGAAGAATTGACTAGCTTCGACGCATGCCAATGAGAACTTTACCTCGCACCTTTGTTCCAAGGGATTTCAAAAGATGAGAAGGGCAGTGGAAAAAACGAGTTCGTTACGAGCTACACACTGCCACTTTAGAAACTTACCTCGCTGCTTCTATTGCACCAAAAGGTCTGAACCTTTTCCTACGCCCTGCCACTTCTCAATTGTCAATAATAACGCAAAAAGGTGGCAAGACACCCTACAGAAGTCTTCGCTAGAACTTCTGCGTATTACTGTCAATCATTACCGCTCGGCTTTGAAATCTCTGATGAACGAAGAGAGGAATATGTGTAATCAACCCCGCTTAGTACTCTGGAGGTTAACTCGCTGTGCATATTCGAGGAAAAGAAACGCAATGAAATATGTGCTGTCAAATGTAAGAAGTTACTCAGGGACGGCGTGATGTCTCATTGCACACCCGCGCAACTCCTTAAAAATTTAAGTACGGCGCCGTCCCGTTTCGAAAATACACCCCGTTCAGATGATGTTTCAAACGTAGTCAACATATCGAACTGTAGTCTGTCCAAAGATGAAATGTCTGTATTATCGCGTGGTTTGAAGTTTTGCCCCGCAACGGGTCATTGCGATGAATTCCAGCTACTCAGTGACTTAGATAATTTCGCACGCAACCTGAGATTGAGGGAGTTCTTTCACGGTAGAAATAACAGTAGCCATGCTTCCGGGGTGCTGCCGTCAGCTAAACGTTGGACACCACCATTACAACGCGATAAATACCTTGATCTATATATTGATGCTGTTCAGCGCGATGTAATTCAAGCATATAGGCAGAAAACTTCGTTCCGTCGAAATCTGCGCGACGGAGAACTGAAAGCGATCGAATTATTAAGGAAGCGCGACGACATCACTATTAAGCCAGCCGACAAGGGTGGTGCCATCGTGGTTATGAACACAGCAGACTATATTAAGGAGGCTCTTCGGCAGCTCAATGACACTTCATTTTACAAACGACTTGATGCAGACCCCACAATGGACTTCAAAGAAACTCTAAAACAAAAGATATATGCACTCTGGCGAGATAAAAAAAATATGTGATAAGGCAGCCACAACACTAGTCCCGCTAAGTCCGTCTGCTGGCCGATTTTACATGCTGCCAAAAATTCATAAGCCGAACAACCCAGGCCGCCCCATAGTCTCTGCAAACGGAACGGTGACAGAAGACTTGTCTTGTTATGTGGACTCGTTGATTCGTCACCTTCCCGCCACGTATCAGTCTTTCTTGAGGGACACGAACCACTTTTTGTCGGTAGTTAACGACATTACCGTGCCTAATGGTTCCTTTCTGGTAACGCTGGACGTTTCGTCACTCTACACAAACATCCCTCACTCGGATGGCATCTTCGCGGTTGTAGAAGCGTATGAGAAATGTTCCGATGATAAGCCAGTAAACAGCACTACCATTGCGGTGTTACTTGAAATGATTCTCCACATGAACAATTTTATATTCAATGAAGTGCATTATGTACAGGTCAGCGGCACTTCGATGGGGACTAAGATTGGGCCAAATTATGCCAACATTTTTATGGGGAAGCTTGAAGAGGAGTTTTTACGCAGTCGCCAATTAAAACCGCTATGCTATAAAAGATTCATTGACGATATTTTCTTTATTTGGCCTCATGGTGAATCGCACCTTCTCTCATTCATATCAGATTTCAATAACGTTCACCCATCCATCTCTTTTACGCACGTCTACTCGACTGAAACCATAAACTTCTTAGACGTATCTATTAGCCTAATAAACGGCAACCTAATCACCAAGCTTTATCAAAAGCCTACTGACCGACAACAATACCTACATTTCAACAGCAGTCACGCTAAACATTGTAAATCCAGCATACCATATAGCCAAGCTGTTCGTTTTAAACGCCTTTGCTCCGAGCAAGCAGACTTCATCGCTAGTTGTGATAAACTGCGTGTTTCTCTTCTAAAGCAGAAATACCCGGCACAGATGATTGATGACGCAGTGGCACGTGCTGATATGCTTGACCGAAAAACACTGATCAATGCAGAGAAACATTCCCATAGCCTCAATAATGCTAACCTAGTACTCACGCATAGCGCTTCCGCACCCAATGTAGCAGCCATTCTTAGGAAACATCACAACATATTGACGCAAAGCGACCACCTAAAAGAAGTTTTTTCAGAGCCACCCCGCGCCGTGTATCGTCGCTGTAGGAACTTGCAGGACATCCTCACGTCCTCCAAAGTACGGACTAACAATTACATTTCACACGCTGGTTGCCATCCATGCCGCAAACCTCGATGCAAGTTATGCAAACAGATGACAACCACCGCTGTGGCTAAAAGCTCCGCAAACAATTTCACTTTAAAAATTCGTGGCGATTTCACCTGTGACACAGATAATGCGGTTTATCTGCTTGAGTGCTCCTTTTGTCACTTGCAGTATATCGGTCATACTGAAAATTCATTTCGCTACCGTTTCAACAATCACAAGGCCCATGTGCACTCCATGCCTCATCTGCCGATTTCAAGGCACGTCGCCACTACCGGACATAGTTTCGAATCATTTAGGGCAACTGTATTGGAGGCGGGATTCACGTCGCATTATAAGCGTGAGATACGCGAATCATTTCTAATTCATAAGTTCGGAACGGCTTCTAGGGGTTTAAACGAAAACGCGGGCAAACTGGCTAGCATAATTGCGTAGAATACAGTGCGTGCTCGGCCTCATGCGGAGACAGACTTATCTCGTTCGTGTGTGTGTGAATGGATGTTTAATCCTTCGTAAAAGTGCATTATGTATCGTTATTATTATTATTTTGTAGAGTCAATCTTGTGCTATGTACGCTCGGCGCATTGCCAATATTTCTTATATGTTCTGCGCCTCGTGGTATCTCACTGGCCAGTGACGCGATTATTATTATTTTTTTTACGCGATATCTTTGTTTTTGTGATTGTGAGTCACAGTGCGTTGTTGTGTCCACCATGCGCATGTACCTTGCTTTCATTGCGCATAGCATCTGGCAGTGGTGCACTGTTCCTGTGTATACATCCGCCTACCTATATATTAAGTGCCTGTAACATACTGCATTCATTCTGACGAAGGCTGGTCCACCAGCCGAAACGTTAATAAATCCACATTTCGTACGTGCGTCCTTCTCTTCAATCAATTATATATATATATATATATATATATATATATGAGCAATACTTGTACAATTCATCTTATCATCTGCAGCTAATCGACATCACCGCTTGGGTCGTTGCGCAATCAGTGTGAATAAAGAAGCGCCTTGCTGCCCGAACGTTCTCTCACGATGGGTGGATTGTGCTGTCCGGACCCTCAGTCCTCTCGCTCGACCAGTGTCTTTACGTCAGCCACTCCAATGCACCCCTGGAGCTCCGTTCAGGTCGTTCGTTTGAGCCAACAGATCGCGGAAGTGTCTCAAGACGAGAGCTCCAATGCTGGCGCCTCCTCAGCGTCGGCACTGACGGGCACCGACGCACATGTGTGTCAGTCTATGTGCGTGTTGTATAAAGAGTCCTCACTTTATTACGTGCTCGCGCTGACGGTTCCTTTCTTATGCTTTTGTGTTCGTATGTGTGCGTTGTGTTCATAGAAAGATTTGCCAACTCGCACAAATAGCCGTCTTTCTCGAATTCGTCGCGAACGAGTGAAATCACAATGGCTTTTCACGCTCTCTAAGTGATTTATTCCCTTATCCTGATAAACGAGCGGGAAGATTTGGGCAGGGAGGAATGGCACGGAGAAAGAAGTTACGTCAGCGTACTTTTGTGATCTCGAATACACGTGATGGAAAGTAATCGGTCTCACCTAATGTGAAGGCGGTAGGCGAGCGTGACAGATTATGTGATCATCCTAGCAAACTTGTCCTAGATTTGGGGCCCCTATTCGAAAACTCCCTAGTGACTACTTCTTGCTCCGCTTGTAAGCTCTCTTTGCCGCGCACCATGCAGCATTTGCCTGAGATGTTCCGAGCCGTGTTCATTATTGTCAGAGTGTGTTTTCTCACCCAGCTTGAATGAGCGTTCGTGACTCCTTTAACGATAGTTCTGATTCGGAAAACACTGCCTACAGCATTGATGCCAGTAATTGTGCCGTAACTGGTCTTTTTTTTTTCGCTTCTTTCCAGGCCCGCTTAATTTGACGAAACTCTTTTGAAAGGTTCTTGACACTTACTGCAAAAATTGCACAATTTAGTCTATAGGGAGTAGGGTGCTTTATCTGCCAGACTGCATTCCATTTACATCACGTTTGCTGCCCGTGTAGAAGAAAAGGGCTCTGGTGTTAACTCGAGGCTAAACTGAGTGATGTTTCCTTCAGCAATCACACGTAACTGTATGTGGACATTGAAATACAGTGTACCAATGTGGACTTGTTGGCGCATCTTGAAAAGGCAGTATCTGAGCGTTGGTGAAGACGAGGACAACAAGTGAAATACACAAACGCCCATATCTCTAATGTCGTTTCTTCGTTTTAAGATACTGCATTGAAATAGACAACTGCCAACTCCGAAAATGCGCATACTACGTTGTGGTATCAGTGTCAAACTAGTGAAAGATATATACAAAAAAAAAACACCGGGAAATATTGAAAACTATAGGCAGGTTGGTAACGATTCATTGTAAGAGGTAAACAGCGCGTAAAACGAAGACAGAGAAATAGAAAGCAACAAGACGTGCGCTGACTTTCAACTGAAAAGTTAAGTGAAGAAACATGATATGCATACAATTATTCACACATGCTGTTGCATGGCGAGGAAAGTGAAGCAACTAAATAAAGTAAAAAAAGTGCTATGTAGGCACGAGGCATCTTCGGCATTTTTCAGTTGAAAGTCAGCGCTCGTATTGTGTCATTCTATTTCTCCGTCTTCGTTTTTCGGGCTGTTTACCTCTTACAATAAAAACAACGGGAGCCCAGTCAGAGAAAGTTTTTGGTTTACTATACCCAGCACTCGGGAGGAAAGAGGGCGTGTAAGAGAATGAAAGATAACTCTGTGATTATATTACACGAAGTCATCGCTATAGCATCGTCCAAGTACTATACACATTAACATTGTGTGCGGACAGCCACAATTTGTCGTTAAGTATGCGGCTTCTAGAAGAAAACGGAACAGAGCAACCTCGGCTCTCATTGAAGAGCTGGTAGGCAGTGCTTTGCAAGTTTGTTATCTGTGAGAGGGGGCGGTTATCTATACCTTAGCATTCCACTAGTGAGTGTTAAACAGAGCGATACACTGTTTTGTTCAGCACCAATTTCCTGAAGAAGACAAATGAATTGCTATAATGTTTCAATCACTGTCACAGACATTTCGCACGATCACCGGAAAGCTGAAATCTCCATACGCTCAGTCTATACGGCAGGTATAGGCTACGTATACTGGATGTTTTATGTCCGATACTTGCGAGCCTTCAGTAGGCACTATGACTCGAGGAACTACTGTGGAACGTGATACGTCTGAGTTCCTGCGTCTAGTATTACAGGTCTCAGCGATGTAGTTTAAGCTCAGACGAATGTTGTTTTAGTTTTTTGTTTTCTACTCACTCCTTTCTACTTCTCTCTCTTGTCCTCCCTTGATATCCATCCCGAAGCGTAGGAGAGCAAACCGCCAGCGCATGTTGTCGACCTTCCTGTCTTTCTTTCTCTTTTCCTTCTTTCCTTCACTCGAAGTCCCGACACGTCTTGTATGCCGAAATAATGGTGTTGACGCAGTATGAGTGACGTCACCTTGTAGCATTCTTTTCATATTTTGCAGCATGAATATATTTAAAGTTGGTAATACCATGGTGTAGCGTAAATATTCTGGGGTGCTGCGAAAGGTGATGATATTGTATTTCAGTGGTTGCCGAGTCATTGCGGAATCGTCGGCAATGACCGCACGGATGAAGCTGCTCGATCGGCTCATGACCAAGACCAGCGCACGCCCATACCACTCTTGAGAACGGACGCTGCAAGGCTACTACAATCACTTGCTCGCCGTATGTCTCTTGCAATGGAATACGCAGGGTTTCTCCAACACGCACCTGTATTCGATCGACCCAAACCTGCAACATCGTTTGTCATCCGGGTTCCCACGATGCGCTGAAACTTTACTGTGTCGCATGAGGTTGGGCATGACATTTACGAATTCGTACTCTCGTCTCCTTGGAATGGCGACCACTTAGGCATGCAACATCTGCGCCTGCGAGGAAACGCTTGAGCACATTCTATGTCATTGCCCAACATACCAGACCGAATGACGTATTATGGAAGCCAAGCTCTGTCAGCTGGATTCACGGCCGCTTACAGAAGATAAGATCCTGGGACCTTGGCCGACGGCTTCCCATACGCACAAAGCCACGAAAGCCCTCTTGTACTTTTTAAGGACCACCAAACTTCACGACCACTTGTGAAAGAACTGTGCGAGGCCGTGCTGTGTAGTCTCGAGCTGACTATTTATGCTTCTCTTTCTTACTCCTCTTCTTTTCTGTCTCTTTCCTTTCTATTATTTCCCTTTTCCCCACCCCAAGTGTAGGGTAGCCAACTGAGCCAAGCTTGGTTAACCTCCCTGTCTTTCCTCTCTATTTATCTCTCTCTCTCTCTTCTGGGGTGCAGACGAAATAAACGTATACCCCAATTGCGTACATGCCTTATCAATTAAATTGATGACACCAAATTACAACACAAATCTCCCTTAAAACATAAAGAAATTGGCAGATTCCAAGTACCGTGGGAATCGACGTTATTCAAAGCATGCGTACAGGTAATGTGACCGTGATGTAGTTTTTTTGTTGAGTGACACGTTAAGAAATGACGCTGAACATATGTACAAGTGTTGCATGCAGAGACATGAGTTGAACAGTTGCAAATGTTTATATCGTCAGTTGTGTCTACTTGTGCAATGGTGGCAACAGGTACATGAGTGTCGGCAATTCCAGAAATAAGCTAATATGAAGCGCTTGTGCTTTCGCGGATCGAAGCCCTGGGCACTGCAATATAAATTATTTCAGTGCATGGCACCTAACTTAAACTGACGTTAACCAGACATGACGGCTGTATAATAGCAGTACTTATGCAACGTCTATAAAAATTGATGGCCACCACTCATCACAAGTGACATTTCACGAACATTAGGGTCTATTCGATAAGTGGTTTTGAGACCTGAGGTAGTTCTGTGGTAGAATGCTTGATTACCACACAGAATGCTGGGGTTTCATTCCTGTGGGAACAATGACATTCATTCTATGCATTTATCAGGTCAACGCTGCCGATGTCACTTAATGCTCAGGCGTTCAAATTACCCACGTGTGTTCTAGCCATTCCTGGCTAGGCATTAAGTGTAGATCATTTGTGGTACATGCTATGAAATGGAGCTAAACAGATGTATTATCAACATCAAATGAAACCCGAACAGCGGCCAGCCTTCACTATGGTATCACACCATTTTCTTAGCCTTTCTTTCCATGCAAGGATGTGAACCCCTCTATTATTTTCGTCCTGTATTTCTACAATGGAGGCACACTCATTCTTTCACGATGTCACCGATATACGATGTGCAATATTTACTCTTCCGTGTTGCTTAACACCGGCTTCAGTGGTCAAGTGGTTACCGTGGTGGACTGCTGACGCAGAGGTTACCGTAGAAAATCTCAGCAAAGCCTGCTGCATTTGCATGGAGTCAAAATTTTAGACTCACGTTCTTAGCTTCGGATATACCTTGAAGAAACTCGCGTGGTCGATACCTGCGGAGCCCTTGCACGAATTTCTCGTTTGTTGAGGGCGTAAAAGCACAGAAATTACGGAAATGCATAAGATTTCACTTCAATGACCGATATATAGACACTCGGCTGACTATTGCAGCCATATATATATATATATATATATATATATATATATATATATATATATATATATATACGTGAACGGTTGAAAAAAAGTAAATCAGAAGACGAAATTACGAAAACTAGAACCCCACTCTCCCCCCCCCCTCAGTCTACAGCACTCTTTGTTAGATAATTGTTTGCTTGAATGAACACAAGTTTGCTTGTTTCTCAAAGTAAAAAGTATATGCGTTAAATAAGGAATACCCTGTGAAAAATGAACATGGTTGCGTAATCACATTTATTACAACACTATAGCATGACATCATTATCCTACTGTGACACTAAGCACACTTATTATCACCTTTGTTATCAAAAACATGGCAAACATAGACAATTAAACAAACATAGTAAATGTACACAAGGACATAAATTATTGCATATCGGTCTCTAAGTGGCAGAACAGTTTGTCTAGATCGCTCTTTCTTTGTGAAAAATTGCGTATCATGTGATATAATACAAGAATGTAAAGTAACACAAGTTACGTTGAGTTATTCTGCATAAAGGCCAGTAGTTTTACGTCTGTAGTGCGCTATCATCCAACAAATGACATCATGCAGCATTTTCTTGATTTTGTGAAAAGAATTGGTAATATTCTCGGCAGCGCCTTCTGGAAATGTTAGATCTTTTTGTTACAAATTATGAATGCTTCTGTGTTAAACGCATGGGTTTGAGCTTCAAAATATTGTCTAAAATAGATTTATGTCGACCAAAAATTTATATTGAGCCATCAAAACCTGACTAGAATATTTAAAATGAACGTTGAAAGAGCTTACAAAATTTTATTAAAATATTCTTCGATGTGTACAAGTAACCCGATGTGTACAAGCTAAATGTGTACAATCTAAATTAGTTGAAGTTGAATTCGAGGCCATCAGAGACAAGGCAGCTGTTAAAGAAAATTAATCAAGAAACGCGACACAAATTTCATACCAGCGCTCAGAGATTTCAAATTTTTTACGGGAAGAACATCTTAAGGAAATAAAAAAAAACGATGTATTTTTTACCAGCAGTATTTTCGTCACGTGAAGGAAACTTTGCCAAACTCTGGAGGGAACCTAATGATATTGTGGGGCGAAGAAACCTTGTAGAACTTGCTGAGAAAGCTCCAGTGGAAGTTCGTTTGAACGCAATCACGCGATCACATAATTCATAGAATACCTCTCTCTTTGCCTCATTTCAGATGACCTGCAAATGATACCTATCAGCTATGCCTTACATTGTGATATAGTCGCCGTTTCATTACATGTTAACACATTGAATAGCTGAAGGAGGCTTTTGATAAGAAAATGAAGATCAACGAAGTCAAATCCATATGAAGTTCTACAGGCCCAGAATTGAAATGTACAGTCACACATCAAGTACAGAAAAGAGTTGTGAATCACAAAAATTAAAAATATTACGAAGTAGGACGAATGATTGGAAAAAGTATAAAAAGCAATATGGTAGCATGACTTCACACTGCAATGTCTGTCACTTTCACGTAGGAAAGAATGCTACGCCAGCAGTAGGTGTTTAGAATGTCAATTTGGCTAGAACCCGCCGGATGTGGCCAGCATGTAACAGGGAAATGCATCGCCACACCAGTGATGGCCAGAAGGTTTTCTGTGATGTGCGCACGAGCCTTTGCAACTGCACGAATCGCGCCGTGTGGGCCGACGAGCTTCGAGAAAACCATCTTGAAGGACTCCTTGTGGCAGAGTTCGTCAAAGATCGCAGCCGGCTCCCGCTGGGTCCCAAACTTCTCCGGGTCCATGGCATACTCAACAGCTCGGTTGACATAGGATCGATTGCGTCGAAGCACTTCTCTTATTTCAAACACGGGCTTCTTGGCATCTGGATTCCCGTACATGGAGACAAGGGATATGGCATGGAGAGTTGTCAAGACGTAGTTGGACCACAGCTCGGAAGCAAGGAATTGAAGTTCCAAATGTTGTAATCTAAAGGTACCGAAATAGATGAGCGTTGAGTTTCTTTTCAGCATGTCCACAATGGCACGAGTGCACGCAAAACTCCGGACTCCGAACTCCACATCCATGTGCCACACAGACCTGTTGTCAGCCAATCCATTCATTACTGTTTGCAGTGCCACGAGGTCCATGTCGCAACGCTTTATCTGTACCCACTCCAATGCTTTCGTTTTGAGCAGTAATTCGGCTAACTTATCAGCGGCGGTGCGATTGAAGCTGGTCTGACATTCCAGCAGCAATCGCTTGAGCAACGGGACGTTGGTCAGGGACTCGAACAGTGTCTTTAGGCAATGGGCGTTGACGATGATGGAGGCATCTAAGTGTAGCGTCGTGACCAAGGTCGCGTTGTGAGAAACGCCCGTCGCGAGCTGAAGGACACTGGTGACGCTCTCATGGCGGACTATCACGCGGCCGTGGACGCCGTTGCGACTTAACGCTGCCGCGATAGGCCTTTCTTTCTTTTCGTCTGAGACGCCCAACAGCGCGAGCTCTTTTAGAGCACCGTTGCTGGCCATTGCCTCGGCAAGTGGAACAGCCCCCCGATAGGAGATGGAGTTCTTCGAGAGGTCGAGCTTCTGCAGGCTCCCGTTATACTTCAACGACTGGGCTAACCGGATCGCTCCGGCATCATTGATTGCGTTGCCGCTCAAGTCCAGCTTAAGCAGCTTGGTGTTGCATTCCAGAAGGACCGCAAAAGAATTGGCATCCGCTTCCACGAGGTGGCAGCAAGTGACCGCCAAGTACTTGAGAGATGTGTGGCTCTTTAGAACTTCTGCGAAGCTCACCATGGTGCCAGAAGCAGCGTATAGTTCTTCAATCTCCAGTATCTCGAGTCCAATGTTTGTCTTCAACCCCTCTGTAATGAACGCCATCTGCTCTTGGTCAAACTCCTCCAAAGACGACAACGACAGCTCTCGCAGCTTGGAAGGTGTGGCAAGGTAGTCTCCCAGTGCACGTGCTCCGCTTCTTCCGATGGCAGCATGAGCGAGCGAAACGGCTTCAAGGTTGCTGTTTTTGCACATTCCCTTCATTAGGTCCTCACCAGCCCCGCGTGGTAGGCAATTTTTCGTGAACTCGACACTGCGCAAACTCTTCATTTTCGCTATCATGGCACCAAGTCGTTCGACAGTGACTGCTCCGAGATGAAGGCCCGTGATGCGCAAGCTCTCCAGGGAAGAAGGCATCTTGCAAATCGAGTCTATCAGCGGGTGCCCTGGTGTGTACAGAAGGACGCATTGACCCTCCGTCATCACATGCTTGATGCTTGTGTTCGATGCCAGCGAGACGGAAAGCATCTGTGCGCACCACGACATGTCCACAATATGGGAGCACAGAAAACAACTGATGTACGCATCTGTGCGTCTTCAAGAGCAAGTCCAGTAGTATGCAGGCTTTGACGATAGCACTTTCGCTGCTGGAGAACATGTGGTCACGTAAACTGTGGATCAAAAGTCTGCGTGGTTCGATTTCTGTTACCTCTATGGAGGCTTGCTGCAGGATGTGGTTGAACGTGCTTAAGTTATATAACACCCAACAGGGCTCCGTGTCCGTCATCGTGCACGGCGTTTGCATATCGATGGCGATATTTCGGAATTCAGCCTGCACGTCTTCGACATACTTCACAAGCAGCGTCACTGGCGGTAAAATGCGACAGTGCTGGTGCAATTGAGCGCATAACGATAGTTGTTGGGGTAAGTCGTTGTTCTGCTTCTTGCTGCGCGATCATCGATGCTAGACGCTGCTGCACCTGAAGGAAGCGCCGCTGCGCTTTGTTCTCCCATAATCCCATTTCTGTTGTCTGTTGTTCCATCGGTGCTAGCTGACGTCTCAGTTACACCACTTGTTCTGGACATGAAAAAAAAGACTAATGTCAGACTCAACACATACCACTGCAGCAACACGAGTGATGTAATTGCGACTTTATTTACGTATGTATTGGCAAGACTGCCAGTCTCTGGTGAGACCATAGCAGGTGGTCAGACAGTACAGACAGTAAGATTGCTCGTTATGGTAAAAAATCAGTAATACAAAAAACAAGAGGAGCTTCAACTAGACACTTCGTAGATGATAAATATTTACTCTACATAATATATAAACAAAATACAAGCTCATAAAAATAGCAAGTTCAGCAATAAGGCTGCGTATATGGCTTCTTACAGAACATGCAAGTACGTACTAGTTTCATTACTCATGTCATTGGCCATTTGAAAACGTAAGAGTTTTTTTCATGTGTGGCTCAAACTGAGAGAATGACTCAATGTTAGTGATGTGAGGGGCGAACATATTTTATTCACAGAGGGCAACAGTAAAAAAAGTATATTTCAAAACATAATTGTTTATTGAACAGATGTAAATAACTGTTCAACCTAGGCATATGTGTTTATGTACTCTGGTCAGAGCAGTGCCCTTTGTAGTGTAGCAAAATCGTGAAAGCTCCTTTTTCCTCGTTATCGTTATACAAGATGATTTTTCACATCGATTGTCATCTGCCAGTCATTTGCTGAGCGAGGAGGGATCTTGGTCCTTTCTGATCTCTATATAAAAGGTACAGTCATCCGCTAATAACTTTATTTTACCGTCTGTATTGGTAGATAGGCAATTATTATGCACAAGAAATAGAAAGGGCCCCAACAAAGAACCACGTGTCACTACTGACGTTAAAACAAGTTGATATCTATTACACAAAAAATTGGCCCCGTATATGCATGTTCAATTGCCAATGTTGTCGAATAGAGAGAGCGAACAAAACGTTTATTTTATGTTTTGCGCAAGAAAATTGGAGAATGGTATTCTGGGGGCGCTGTGTTAAAGTGCCTCGAGCATGCAGCGGAGGCGAACGAGCGCATCAAGCGACGTCACACGTGAGACATGAGCGCCATCTGGCAGTTATCTTGGAAAACGAAGCACACGCGCACTGCGCACCCGTCTCCGCGGTGATAAGGTGTAGAACTCAAGGTGACGGGTAGGTGCCACCAGCATGTTCCGTTAGCAAATTGTTGGAAACGACTTTTAGCGCAAGCGTTGCAATGTTTGCGGAACGTGATAAACGCTACGGCCCTCATATTACTTATATATGACTTTATACTAAGACACACACATACAGAATATTGACGTGTTGTTATGGTGCCTCATATTTGCGCTATAATTCCTTTTTAGTTGAAAAGCTGAACCCTGGGCAATATTGGCGGGCGCTGCGGATAGGGTTGGCTGTTTTGGGGTATTGTCTGGTGCCGTTTAAGGTACCATTAAGGGCGGACACACAGACAAATGTACAGACAGACAGACCAAATTTTTACCTCGAAGTTTCCCAAGAAAGACTATCGTCTTTAAATCTCACCCACCCAAGCAACAATTTCTCCGTCTCCGATAAGTTTTTTTTATAGTTTAGTTATTAGCATGGTGTGGAAAACATGCAGTCAAATGCTTTTTGAAAAATCAAGCAAAAATATGTCCGTTTAGCTGTGACATTATATACCTAGCGGAGGATCGTGTATGACTTACTTCAGTTAGCTTCAATGTGGTCGATAAACCCCTACGAAAACCATGCTGCCTGGGAGACAGGATGCCTACGTTTTCGAAAAAAAAAAGTTCAATGCTTTAAATTTTATGTTCGAGTAGTATGCATACGATGCTTGTTAAAGATATCGGTCTGAAATGAGATTCTACGAATTTATATCCTAATTTGTAATTAGAATAATCTTCTGGTAGTCTAGATGTTGAAAGCGATTTGTGGAAAATGCTGCCGAGATATGTGCTGCACAATTCTGCGTACCTTTTCATAAATTGGTCGGGTATACCATCCGGATCACAAGAGTTTTTTTTGTTTTTTTAGTATCTAGGGCAAAGAGATGATTAGGAACACAAGTGTCTATGATAACGAGAAGGTTTATAACAGACACTGTCACTTGGAACTCAGTCCGCCATGACGCCACTATCTCTTGTGAAGACGGAATGAAAGAACTCGTTATATCTGGTCGCTCTATGACCTCTTTCTAGTTATAATAGTTGAGTTGTGAGTCTGCCAATGACTCACGAAGTCCGACATGATGCCAATATCTCCGACGAAGTTGGAATGAAAGATCTGGTTCTATCTGTTTTCAAGTGACGACGAATGAGTTGCGAGTCTGCCTATGACGCAGAGATTGATTCGTGCTCTTTTTCTAACTCTATGCACATATGAGCCGGCATTTCCATCTTTCCACAAACTATATAAGAAGCCACACCGTCCCCAGCATACGCGTGCGCACGGGTGGGTAGCCGATTTGCGGATATCGTTTTTGTCATTTAAGGGAAGGCTATACGGAGCTGAAATGTGCTCTTCTGCCACAGGAAAAAATAGACACATAATTTCGCCTGCATTTGCCGCGTTAAAAGTATGAAAGAAACTGTTTATAAGGAGGTGCAGCATTCCCCAAGGAAGTATTCATGTGTGCATTACTTTGTGCATTTCGCGTTTTTGCACATGTGAGAATGTCACACGTTTTGTGTGCACCCGGCTGTCAAAATTCAGTCTCCGTGTTCACGTGAGCGCTCGTCACCTACCAGTTATTTCGTCGACTCGGTGAAGCAGCTTGAGACGAATATTCCTCACAAGTGGCTGTCTAAGCAGGCGTAGGAAACTGTAAGCAATATTCCTATTCGAACGTGGCTGTCATTGATAACGCGAGACAAATCTTGCTACTTCACAGGAGAGCAAATGAGCGGTAGCTTTACCACTGTAGCTTCCCCTTCATTGCGAAAAAAAGCTTTCCAAGAGTACAGTTTCTCGGGAACACTTAAGAAGAAGGGAGTGGGGTGGGTTGCGCCAAGGCAGTTTTACACTTTGAGATGCTAGGAAGAAGAGTGTGCTACTATGAACATTTGACTCCCCAGTTGAGAAATTCTGTGCCTCTTGCGGTCCCCACAACTTGGTAACATCGCTGAATCAGCCTCCTTTTCCAAAATGCATCATTATTATCATAAACCTCATTACGCCCACAGCAGGCCAAAGGCCTCGCAGTGCTTCGCCAATCAACCTGGGCTCGTGCTTTCTGCTGCCATCTTATACCTGCGACCATTCTAATCTCATCAGCCCACCTAACATTTGTCTCCCCTTCATGCGGTTGCCTTCTATGGGAATCCAGTCAGTTACCCTTATTGACCAGCGGATATCCTGCCTATACGTATACGTGCTATGTGCCCGGCCATGTCCCACTTCTTCTTGATTTCAACTATGATATCCTTAAACCCGGGTTTGTTCCCTGACCCACTCTGATCTCTTCTTGTCTGTTAAGGTTACACCTGTAATTTTCCTTTCCATCGCTAGCTGCGTCGTCTTCAATTTAAGCTGAACCCTACACGCAAGACTCCAGGGTTCTCCTTCATACTTAGGTACCGGCAAGATGCAGCTATGAATATATATCTCTTGAGGGTCAGTGTTAGATTGCCATTCATGATTCTTGAGATACTTGCTGAATGTGATCCACCGTATCGTTATTCTTCTAGTTATTTCACTGTCATGGCTCCGCTACACGCTTAGTATACCCTCCTATGGAGAGACATTCCTTTACAGCTTCCAACGTCTCTCCACCAAAACTCGATACAATTACAATACGGGATAAGAGCCTGATTTCAGAAAAAAGCACCATTGATAAATTTTCTCTATTTTGTTTTTTACGTTTCCAACTTTTGTACTCAATTCTTGTATATTGCCCAGAATTTTTTGATGTTCCTTTAGGTGTGAGCTTTGATTTAAATACAGACCAAACATTACGACAAAGACGTTCTCATCTCTTCTCCCGCCTTTGTCAAAATTTTTGCTCTAGTTTTATATCCAAGCAAACACCACCAGCTAGCCCAACTTCGCTTCTTGTGCTTTAGATGGTAGTAGAATTTCTAGTTTCTTTATACAAAACTTGTTATTAGGCAAACAACTTTGGTTGTGCATCGGCTTTACGAAACTAACTATGTGATCTGTATACAATAGGAAGAAAAGACCTAACGAACTCTTCTAATGGTGCACGAGATATGGACCGGAATTTTATCCCTTCTATTACACAGTACATTGTATTCGTTAATTTTAAAACACAATATATTTCTTGAGTACAAGTTGATCGATAATGGGAAGCGAGTTTCCTAGGAGTGACTTTATCAACACCTTTGCAGAGATCTGAGAATAGTATACCTATCCCACAGTGTGTGTGGGAGTTAATACAAGACAATGATACATAACAATCGTTATGAAAAAAACCTACTCTCATGAATGCTGTCACTGCATTTCAAATAAGTAAGTAAAGAAGGAACAATTCATAATAAGTAAAGGAGGAACTATTCATAATGTTGACGTGACGACACAGATTGGTTTCTTTAGTTAAACGCAGTGCCCTAAAACAGCCGAAACCTGAAGGTGACAGCCAAGTGTGCTTCAATGTACTTATTTATAAGGCCACTTTAAAGAACCCCTAAACCACCCAGCGGTCGAAATTTGTGCTCGAGTTTACAACGAACACGTAGCCATGAGAATTTTCCGAAACTGTTCCGTAATAGCGGAGTTACACGCGTTTGATGATCGAAACGCGATGATTCCTTATTTCCCTCTGTCCAACGCTACCCTCTTCCAAAACCGCTTGGCACCTCCTATAAAATATAATCATCAAACGCCGGAAGAAGAAGAAAGGAGACTGCTGCCTGGAGCGAGCGCGCGCTACTTCACTACTTCTAATAAACCGTATTCGTTCGAAGCAGTCCAAGGTCTCGATCGTCTTAATAATGGTGCCGTGAACCAGGATACTACCTCCTCGCCGGCAAGAAAGGTACACCTGCCACGGAGCAGCAGAGAAGAAAACGGCGGAGGAGCAGAGGATCGACCTGGATCGAGCGACGAGACCACGGTGGACAGTACGAGCATCAGAACGAACGATTGACAAGTAAGGAGTCATTGTTAACCGCCTCAATATGAGCAAATAAGTGATAACGAGGAAAAGGAAAGCGCCTCGCTCCCAGATCACGCAACTGATTAACGCAGCCGAGCAGCAAATTAATGATGGAGCTAACCGGGAGCAGCTGCTTGCAACGCAGGCGCAGATTAAAGCAATAAGCGACAGTCTCGAGAGCGCGAACGAGCAAATGGAAAAGTTTCTAACAGAAGACAATGCCGAAGCTGAATTCGAAAACGTCATAGAGTACGACATGAAATCAACGGCGATCTTATCTGCAATAGAATTCAGACTTCGACCGCCTGCACAATCGGATTCAAGCGAAGGGACAAGACAGGTGACGCCCTCAAGTACAGGACAAGAAGCAACGGAACTAGTTAAGCTACCAAAGCTTGAAATGATAAAGTTTGGGGGAAAAACTTTGGAGTGGAGCCGCTTTTGGTCTCAGTACGAGTCGGCAGTTCACCTGAGACCGAACATGAGCAAGGGACAGAAGTTCAATTACTTGTTAGCATCACTAACCGGAAAAGCTGCGGCTGCTATTGAAGGACTTCAGTACTCGGCAGAGGAAAATTATGATAACGCAATCAAAATACTGTAAAAAACTTTCGGCAATCGAGAACATTCCATTGAAATGCACATGAATGAGCTATTGAGTTTGGAGAAAGTGAGGTCTGTTCAAGATACCGATGACTTAAATAGGCTAGTACAGACAGTGCAAGTTAACATATTGGCACTCAAGTCATTAAAAGTGGAAACCGAGAGCTATGCGCCGATGTTATTACCGGTATTGAAAAGAGCAATTCCACCAGAATTATCAGTGCAGTTCAAGTCAAAAGAGGCTATGAGAAACAGCTGCAGCTTCAGAAAACGGCGAGCAAAACAACGCAACGGGAAAAGCGTGCGAGGAAAAGCTGGACAGGCTTATGTTCTTCTTAAGAGAGCAAGCGGCTTTTCGTGAAGAAGCACAACGTGAACAAGAGAGGATAACTGCAAAACCAAGAAAGAACCGCGGACAGATGCGCACAACTTCAAGCTTCTATAGCTCAGCGGACAGAATATGCTTATTCTGCAAGCAGAAAACCCACGCAACCGAAAACTGTCGTAGAAGCATCCCAATGGGTGAAAAGAAAGCTATGCTTACCGAAAATGGAGCATGCTTCAGATGCGCGCGACCAAACCACACTGCACGCATTTGCAAGGCCCAAGTAAAATGCAAGCAATGCAAGGGACGACATGCCACGTCAGTGTGTAGAACGGTGATGCAGAAAACAAGGGCAGAGCTGGTCTCAACAGCGCAAGCCGAAGCGACGACGTCTACGCTACACGCAACCGAAAATATCAAGCATAAGTTTGTGCTTATGCAGACGGCCGTAGCGTGCGTAGAAGGAGAAACATGTGGCCGACATTGCCGTTTATTATTAGACAGCGGAAGTCAACGTTCATTTATTGAAGCGGGATTAGCGAAAGAAATAGGTGCGAAGGTGTTACGACAGGAAAGGCCGAAGATTGGTTCATTTGGAGGAGACGAAAAGGTCAAACTAATGAACGTGGTGCAAGTGACTGTAGGATCACGAGAAACAAGCACGACAACAGTGATTGAAGCGTTACAAGTCGACGTTATGTCGCACAGTTGTATACCCACTCCAACTAAGAAACTCAGCGAGAAAATGAAACTGCTAAATATGCAAGTGGATGATCACAGGACCAAGACGACTGCAACAAATTCTGTAGAACTACTGATCGGCTCAGACTATTATTGGGAATTCTTTACTGGTAGAACTTAAACAATCGAGGACAGACTGATGGCTGTAGAAACTATACTGGGATGGGTACTGCAAGGGCCGTCAGAGCAAAGCAAGACAAAACTAACACATAATCAAGCAGTCATGGTTCTGAAGGTCGAAGCTGCGGAGACAGAACTCCAGCAAGAGCTACAGAAGTTCTGGAGCCTGGAGTCAATGGGGATCACAATAAATAGTTTGGATAACACCGGAAATGAAGTGGTCGAAGAATTCGAGCGCAAGATTGTACAACAAAACGGTCTCTATCAAGTCAGCTTGCCATGGAAACAGGACGTAAACTTGGAAAGCAACAAGGAAAATGCGATAAAAAGACTACAGCAACCGACTAAAAGGCTGCAAAAAAATGAAGGCATGCTGTATCGCTACGACAAAGCAATATCAGAGTACATGGCATTAGGAGTCGCAGAGGAGGTCCAAGAGCCATCAGAACAGCCAAATGCACTTTGCTACTACATGCCACATCATGCGATCATTAGAGAGGACCGAGCCACAACAAATGTTCGAGTAGTGTTTGACGCCTCATCACATTCTAGAAAAGGCATGTCTCTAAACGAGAACCTAGAGACAGGACCTAATTTGAATGAGGACATGCTATCGCTGCTCATTAATTTCCGAAAAGAAAAGGTGGCGTTAGTTGGAGGTGTTGAAAAGGCATTTCTACAAATCTCTGTACATGAAGAGGATAGAGATGCAATGAGATTTCTGTGGTGGAAGCATGACGCTGAAGGAAGGTTAATGAATGAAGTGCAAACATGGCGCATGACTAGAGATACGTTCGGAACAACACCAAGCACGTTTATACTGGCAGCTACAATTAAACACCATTTGAAACAAGTGGAAGACCAGTTTCCGGAGACGACAAGGACACTGCAGAAAGCGATCTACGTGGATGATGTCATTTTGGGAGCAGCAACGCTTGATGAAGCAGTTACGTTGTACAAAGAGGCAAAGCAAGTGTTCAGAGAGGCAGCGATGAATTTGAGAAAATGGACATCCAATGAAGAGCTTATAAACAAAATAATTGATGAAAACGAAAGAGACGATTCTCACATAGATATTCGATCTAGAGGATTTACAATGCTTCTGGGCTTGATATGGAAACACTCAAAGTACATGATTTGCTTCCCTATTGAAAAGTGGAATTTATTAACAGATACAACGCACTTGACAAAAAGGGCTGTGTTACAAACCACAGCGAAGATATTTGACCCACTCGGTTTGTTGTCGCCATTCACAGTACGCGCGAAAATAGGACTGCAGAGACTGTGGAAAATGAACGTCACGTGGGACGACCAGCCCCCTAAAGATGAATGCGACAAATGGAAGAACCTTATGTCTGAAGCGGAGGACTTTCGAGTTCTAGAAATCCCACGATGCTACGCAAGCAAGAATCAACCAGTACAAGCATACAAGCTGCATGTATTTGCAGACGCGAGCCCATTAGCATACGGAGCGGCAGCATACTTGATAGCAGTATACCACGATGGAAGTAAAGAATCAAGGCTAGTAACAGCAAAAAGCCGCGTAGCTCCAATTAAAGAGCTGACATTGGCGCGACTTGAACTGATGGCAGCGGTGGTAGCATAGAGATTATGCGACTACATCAAAGGTCACTTCAACGAAAGATTTCAGGAAATACACTTCTGGACGGACTCGATGATTGTGCTGCACTGGATCAAGGGAACAAGCAAAAGAGATCCGTTTGTTGCCAACAGAATTGCAGAAATTAGAGAACGAAAACACTTCAAGCAAGCTGGTCATTCGTTCAAAGTGACGACAACCCTGCTGACCTACTTACACGAGGAATAAGCGCAAAGGCATTGATAACGTCAAAGTTATGGTGGAACGGTCCAGAATGGATAACATCACTGGAAAAGAACTTAGTAAGCATAATTGGCACAAATACAGACGTGGAAGACCAGCATAAAACACAATGTCACCAATGCATGGGAAGATCCGAAATCGCGCCAATTTTGCAAATCGAAAGGTATTCATCATACGGACGGCTTATAAGAGTGACAGCATGGGTGTTCAGATTCATAAACAACACAAGAAAGGAAAATCACAAAGGGCCGTTGACAGGAAAAGAGGTAACAAATGCAGAGAAATACTGGATAAGACAGACCCAAATATCACTGAGAAAAACAAAGGGTGAGGCCTATTCAAACTATCGATCATTTGAAATTAATGGACACGAAGTCTACCTTGATGACGATTGAATCATGAGACAGAAAGGACGATTGCAGTGCAGCCAAGGATTCAACAAGCACGTGATAGTACTTCCAAAGGATCAGCATTTCACGGAACTGCTAATACGTCACGTGCATAAAATGGTATCACACGGAGGATTTCAAGTGACGCTAGCACAACTTCGAACTAAGTTCTGGATATTGCAGCGTAGACAAGCAGTGAAAAGAGTTTTAAACAAATGTGTCGTCTGAGAGGCTTAACTCAAGACCGGTGACTCAAGACATACCCCCAACCAGATTGTGAAGCAATATGTACTGATATTCACCTGCGCGGTAACAAGAGGAGTACACTTGGAAGTTACCAACGATTTGTCATCGTCGAGTTTTCTACAAGCATTCCGACGATTTACAGCTCGACGGGGAATACCAGCCGTAATATACTCGGACAACGTCAAAACATTTATAAAAGCTGGAAAGGAAATCAACAGAATGCTCAAAACAATTAACGACGAGGTCTTAAATAATTACTGCAGTGACCAACAAATTAAATGGAAAACAATAGCCGAGTGCGCACCATGGTGAGGAGGATTTTACGAGCGCCTCATAAGAAGCTTGAAGACGTCGATGCGAAAAATAATATCGAAAAGCACAGCTTCAGTAGAGGAGCTACGCACTATTGTAGCAGAAGTTGAAGGAACACTCAACAATCGACCATTGACTTACGTATATGGAGAACCTGACGAGCCAATGCCACTAACGCCGGCAGACATCATAGGTGGACGGCGACAGCTTCAAGACGGACAAATAAGACTGTACAACGGTGACATTTAATGCGCATGGCGACGCAGATGCAAACTCGTGCGCGCTTGGTGGAAAAGATGGCATCAAGGATATATCAAGGAAATAGGAGCTACGGTCAAAGCCAAGACACGGCAAGCAAAACCACTCTCACAGGGTGACATCGTGTTGGTTGAGGACAAGGCTCCAAGAACATTTTGGAAAATGTGCCGGATTGAAAAGCTATACCCTGGGCGAGACGGAATAACAAGAGCTTGTCTCCTTCGCACAGGCAAAAAAGAGCTTCTAAGAAGATCGGTGAACCACATATACCCAATGGAAGGTTGTTTCAAATAGCCCGCCAGAGCTTATCACATTTCAACTTGGGCGGCCGGGAGCCTATAAAATATCATCATCAAACGCCGGAAGAAGAAGAAAGGAGACTGCTGCCTGGAGCGAGCGCGCACTACTTCACTTCTTCCAATAAACCGTATTCGTTCGAAGCAGTCCATGGTCTCGATCGTCTTAATACCTCCTCGCTGAGTCAGCTGAAAGTCCCTCCATATCTCGCGTGGCAAACGTCACCGCTGACGCGCTGTCCGAGACAGCGTCTACTTCCAGTTGCCGCGATCCGCCACTCCAACGCTCCAGCTCGCCGTCAACTGTGTTGTGTGTGCGTCATCTGGGTGCACTGATCGTTGACTGACCGCTGTTGCTGTCTTGCCGGCCCGTGGCCCTACGCTAGCGACTTGGCGGTTGCGTTATGGGCCGCAGATGTCGATTCGCAAACGGCAACACGACCAAGAACAGCAAGGTGCGCGCGAAAAGCTGTCTGCAGAGTGACCGGAAATCGTCGGCTGTCGTTCAGCCAATCGCAAGCACAAAAAATGGTGACGTCATCAAGTTTCAGGGGTGATGTCACACAATCAGTGGCTTTGAACGGAAATAAAAAGCTATTGTTTTTTTTTTAAATGGTGGCGCACCCACAACCCTTGGCGCTGCGACGTGTAGCATCGGTGCTCACGACGGCATTCTGCAAGCGATGCGCTTGTTTACTTGAAACGTTTCGGAAAATATCGGAGGCGGTTTAGGGGCCCTTCAACAAACTCTGTTTAATGAAAAGTTAAAATACTACCCATCTCAAAATCTTTCCAATAAAACATACCTATGTTTATGAAAAAAAGCGTACTTTCATGAATGTTGTTTTTGCCATTCAAATAAATAAGCAAAGGAGGAAAAATAAAACTATTCACAATGTTGACGTGCCGACACAGATTAATTCTTTTAGTTAACGCGGCGTCCTAAACAGCTGAAACTCGCAGTTGAAAGCCACGGTGTCTTCAATGCACTTCTTTATATGACCACGTTAACAAACTGTGTTTACGAAAAGTTGCCATACTACCCATCTCAGTCTTTCGAAGCATTCAAGTGCGCCAAGCTGAAAAGCGAAGACCACCAGCTTCGCTATTTCATCAGCATCCACGAAGTTAAGCTTGATCAGTTCGATTAAAAATTTCAAGTAGCGTAATCAAAGGTGAAACTTACCTAGCCTGCTCAAGGCCGTCGTCGCATCCACCAAGCTCAGCCGATCTCGTTGACGGTGAATCCATGTCGACGACGCACGGGTATTCCATGTCCAAGGCGTCAAGGCAGCACAGGAGTGAAGGACGAGCAGCTGCCTCGTTCACTCGGTAGACAAGAATGCTTAGATGAGACGCAGGGACGTTATTTTATGCCTCACCCTCTGGAGCAGGACGGGGCCAATGCGCGTCCTCATTGGTCAGTCAAGGGGCAAAAAAACCTCCTCCATCAAACGAGGTCCCAGGTTCGCTTTCTAGAAAACGCTGTGCATCCACCGTTTTTTTTTCTTTTTTTTAAGTGGGAAACATGTACACTGAATTTCTCTAGACAGTGCCCTGGCTCCACCATTGTCCTCACTAGGCTGCCCGAACTCAAAATATGAGAGCCCCTACCCCCCACCCCCCAGAAATGCTGTTGTGAGTCAGTATTCTTTGTACTCGGGCATGCAGCCTAGCCTGGCGTATTTTTTCTCCCTCGATTTTCTCACTACAACAGAACAAACCGACTGACATATGCAGGTGCAGCATGCTTAACACCCTCAGCTACAGAGGTACGGAACTTGACGAATATGCGTCCCTCTTCTGTTGTTTTCTTTATTTTTTTTCCTTCCCGCGCACCTTCCAAAACGTGCTGAGCATGGCCGCTTGATCTCCTTCGTTTGGTGTGTTGAAGATGCCAAGTTCCCTTCTCAGAAATCATCCCGCAGTGAACCGGCTCTTCTTAAATAAAAGAAGCGGTGGTGGGGAAAGTTATTGGTAGCATGCCGAACTTAGTCATGCATACTCGAACCTAATCCTAAAATATGTTCAGAGGTGTCGCTTGGCTGAATCACTTTTGCTCGCTTTGTGGGCTTTCGGAGAACCAGTTTAGAGACACGTGGTCGCACTAAAGCAAGTTAACAAGATATCGGTGGTCGTTTAGGAAGCTACGGGAACTCTAAGGCCAAACAAATAATCGTTTTCATTGAAAAACTTTTCTCTAAAAGCTCTAATGTCGTAGTTTTTACCATTATAGGAATATTACAGAGGAGAAGATCAAGGTGAAAGTTTTATGTTTAAATATCGCGCTGGAGTGAGCGCGAGGTACTACATGGGGTTTTAGACAATTTTTCCTACATTGTTGACATTGGCTGAATCGCTGAATTGATAAGCAGACAATAATTTCATTTTCACGGATTAGGGCCTACCTACCTTTTGCGCTGTTAATGTCAATAAGGTCAATAAATTCAATGTCAATAAATTTGCTGTCAATGTCAATTCGCTGTCTATAATTTGCTGTCAATAAATTTGCTGTCAATGTCAATAAATTTGCTATTGTCTCTTTGATACTGTCAGATTTCAACACAGCTATCGCAGAAAAAGCATTTTTTTGTATATTAAAAATGACTGACCAAGATTTAGCGCGATAAACGTACGTGGGTATCGTATAGGGTCGGAGTTAAGCTCTTAGCATAGTTACTACATTAAGTTCCTATTGCCAATTAAGAGCGCTCTGATTTGTTTGCTAAGCAGGATTGTACTTTTCTATATAAATGTGTTGTCTAGAAGGTGGCGTGGATGTGTGGCTTCGGCTTGTTCGCTTTTCTTACACAATTTGCAAGAAATCGTTCTTCGTAACAATATTGAGATACGAAATAGCCGGACAAGAATGTAAGTTTCTCATAAACTAATCTCACGCATCAGAAACGAGTTGTTTTTAGTACGCATTCTGTATGCAATCATTAGAGACAGAGCATATTACGCTGATGCAGTGTTATACAGAATATTGAAAACTTGATTATTCGATCCTCTGAAGGATGGCAAGACGCCTTCGTGTATATTGGTTGGTGTACATTGCACACGTCGGTCATGGCAGACTTTCGTCAACCACTTTTCTGAGCACTCAGATATTTGGAAACGTGTTGGTGTTAGTTTTCATTGGAAACACAACACAATAACCATACCCCTTTCTCACCTGTGGAGAATCAAACTGCAGCACAGAACCGTGCATATATATAGCGATGAAAAAAACTACCAGACACTTGGCACATAGCTTTCCAAAAAAAAAACAACTGCGTTTTCTTTATTATTTTAACACACAATCTCCACGAAATAAAAAAGACCCAATAACCACTCCTATTTCAACTGCTGAACCTCATGTTCTTATATATGATGACGCAAACAAGGTACAAGAACAAATCTGGAGTGATACCCGGCTTTGCAACCTTCTTTCTGAATCACCCAGCACGAATAGGAGGTGGTGTTCCGATGATGACTAAAATTTCAGTAGAACTTCGGCCGATCCAAATGTTTTTCGCATGTCCCTAATAATCATGAAATATTGAGTTACCAAGCAAATGGTTTTGTTTATAGTGTGTTATACCACCCTCCTAGTGGTAACTGTTCTAATTTCTTAGCATTATTTTATACATACTTATGTTGGACTGGAAACACTGGTAGTAAGCTATCTCTTGCATGCAGGGGACCGTCAGTATCGAGGTTGTGGAACCATTATAAAGTCAGTTGGAACTATTTCAAGTTATTCAATCAAATCGGTTTTCTAATGCTATCACTATCCCAACCCACGTTGATAAACAGTGTGACATTAGCATATTTTTTCATTACTAAAATAAACTTTGATATGTTTGATCAGTGTACTAAGCGCACCTATCAGTGGGCATATCTGTATATGTATGTCGATTAACAAAGCCTAAAATTATGCACCCTCCCAGCTCATTGAGCCAATATTGATGCAAGCTGTTAAGTAATATACAATGGCTGCATTTTGCACAGAATATTGTTATCCGATTGGTCAAGCGTTCATCGCGAGCAAGAACCTGAAGTCACCTATAATATTTTTCTTGACAAACTGATTAGGATTTACAAGAAATGCTTTCCGTGCCAACAGCTCAAGCATGCGCGTAAAGGCAAAAACTGTGACTGACTAAAGCTTGTTTTAGAGAAATAAAACGTAACAATGAATTGTTAGAAAACTTCCTGAAAAACAAGAACGATGAAACTCTTAAACGAGCGAAATAAACTAAGCAGTCTATTGGCTTACGAATAGAGAAAATACTTGAACAACTTCTTTAAGAGAGATGTAATGGGTAACAAGATGTAGCTCGCTCTATGCTAAACAAATATCTTGGCCGCAGCTGTGATACTTCAGGCCTACTGAGCTTGTGATTGGTGGTGACGTTATTTGTAACAATGATTTAGCAAATTTATTCAATATTACTTTCTATCTCAAGGAAAGGAACAGCACAATTTAGCTTAATTGTACCACCTATTGAATCATACCTAATATATCGACAGCAGGAGTTTGTCATCGGCAAATTTAACTACAACATGCGAAAAATTACAGCTTGTGTACCACAAGCTAGCAGCGGGCCTTGGCTTTTTTTTCGTTTATACATAAATGTTATTGGAAAATTAAGACATGTTAAAAAATGTAATATATTTCATAATGTATTGTCTTTGTCACCCCCTACAAAATTAACCACTGGGGCGATGTAGGTTGCACTGATAAATAAATAAGTAAATGAATGAATACATATAAATAAACATTTACGCAGATGATACAACCTCTCTTCTTTAGGCTGAAAATTATAGAAGCTTAATGACGCCTATGAGGTACTGGCGAGGTTGGCTACGTGTACAAGCTTTACGGTAACTGTTTGAATATAAACACTTCAGAAACAAAAGATCTAAATTTCATGCCGAAAAATAAACAAACCCCTTAACAAGTCCCGTTTAAGCTTGGCGGTGCAGAACTTGAAATATTACAGCGTATATTAGGTGTCTGGGAATTATTTGCAGTGAATACACTTCTTGGAACACACATACTGATAAGCTATCTGGCGCTATATAAAGAATGTCAGGAATATTATAGCGGGTGCGTTTCTCTCAACCTGAGGTAGTGCAAACATCACATTTCGATGCTCGTTGAAGAACGCATGGTGGTGGAAATTTCCGGAGCGCTTCACTACGGCGTCTCTCATAATCGTAAGTTGTTTTTGAATGGTAAGTCACAATTATCAATACCAAGGCAGTGAAATGTTTCACCTATATATCTAGCGCTAACAACTGTCATCTGTTTTGGGGTATGGGAACGTTAATAAATATCTGCAAATTACACGTCATACAGAAAAGGGCCACGTTCATGTCTTTGTAAATGTTTTCTTTAATTTCAGTCACACCAGTGCTGTATACCACGGCTTGAACATACTAACTACCGAAATAATACTGCCCAAATGCTTGTGAAATGCTATCACGCAGAATTAAAAGGCGACATACTATTAGGAACCATTGCTGTCCTCAACCACCGCAAGGTTTTTCACGACATTCGTTTTATTAACACGTGGTTTATCCCACGCACGCGCACTAACTACGGCAACCAAATGCTCCACTTTCTCTCTAAGTTTCACTTGGGTGCCATATCTGTCATCTGAGTAAAATTACACCTACGTATTTTTTTCTCTAAGTTGTTTTTCTCTCTTGGGTAAGTGCCCAATCTGACTTTAGTGTCAATTTCATAGTTCTTGTATTGTTTCACTCTAATATTCCATTCGTATGTACATGAAATAATTGTGACCACTTGCATTTTTCTTTCAATTTCACCGTTTCAGTTTATTGTTTTCAGTCATTGTGCTTCTTTGGGCTTGTAATAACTGTCACTGAAAACAGCTTGGTCAATTTGTACATTCTTATAGCAATAAACATATTGTCTGTGCTACCCATGTGTAAGAAGTAGTCCCCGTCAAGTCCATTAGAAGCTTTTTCACCACTGCCTTCAGCATCCCGAATGTTAAGATAACGTTTAAAGTTCCAGGTATTGATCAAGTGGAATCAAAAAGCTTGCGCCTTTGAACGAACGATTCACGTAACGATATAGCTTGCAGTAGATTTTAAGTCGCCATTAGTACGCGGGAAATTTCACTGCTGATAATGGGACCCATACGGCGCATTAATAGAATTATTTCTTTCTACTATCTTTTTGGGGTAAGCAATGCACGATGTTGGTTGAAAAACTATGCTGTCAATTGAACAGATACATTGTTTTCAAACTACGCGCAAAAATCTCAATTAGATGAAGTTGATCCTATGATAGAACTGGATATTCTCATTAAAATGACCCGCATTCCAATAAAATGACCCGCAGACCAAATTTGGAAACTGGAGATGCCTGTGTTATTTGGTAGTTCTGCATGCGGGGGCCACCTCTGACCAATCATTAGTGGCGAGCGTAGCAACTGAAGATATTTTAGTTTCTTTTAAAGTAAATGTGCGTACTCTTCCGAGTATTCAGGTGCAACAGACATATTCTATAGTTCAACTTAAACGGGCACTCCCATTGTGCCGTTGCAGAGGTCAACATTTGCGGGGTGCGAGATACCCCAACTGGCACCCGACTAGGACTATTGTACGTCAATCCTCTCCCTATGTTGTCGGGCTGCTCCCAAGGTGGTTTAGTCTGCTTAAGCCAGGAATGCTTTTCTTTTTTTCTCAGGGCGACACGCTCAGAGCACCCACATCGTTTTATTGTTCACCGCATCCTGATCTCCCTATTCGAAAACAGCGCGTTTCAGCGTCACCAAGGCTTCAGTGCACTCAGTCTCGGGCACTGCTTCGCGGTGGAACCCTGATTTGTTGCGGTTTTTGGGCGGACGTTTTGAAGTGACGCAATATCGTTCTCAATTACCGCAACTAGAAATAATTATATAATTCGTTAGAGCATTTACGATGTAAATTCGGCATTAACAGACGCAAAGCTAGAAACTAGGGTAAAAAAAAAACTCGCAAACAAAACTTTCGCTGCCGTGGGTCCTTGAAGATTAGCGTGGCTTTAGTTCACTGCGCGTGCTTAGTTGGCCCTGTTGGGAAGTCGACGAAACCTAATGCTGATTACGTGGTCAGAAAGATGCAGTGTTCGCGGTAAAGAGGCACCAGCATAGTGTAAGAATAGTTCTTACACCGTGGTCACAAGTGACACCATAGCGCGTTACTCGTTTCAGTGTCTTAGACGCGTACTCGTTTGGATTTCGGACCGTAACGGGTCTTTTTTTTTACCATAACGGTATAATTTTTCACCCGTTAGGCAATTTACCTAAAATCTGCCCCGACGAGTTATTTGACGCAGCTTCGGACAGCTGTTGGCCTGCTAGGTATGAGCAAAATATCTGCCGTAGGAATCGGGATGTGTGTGTGTGGACATCGCAAGCTCAATTTTTTTTTAAGCACAGACTCCTTCTTGGGAGGGTCGGACCATCGCCATGCAGAGGTTGAAAACATATTTTGAATGAGCAGTGAAAAAACGTAGGGGCACCCTTTCGGGGAATTGGATCGCAGCAGGTGGATTGCTAGCACCTGCGCATTTGCGTGCATAAAAGAGATGCTGCCCGTAGGGAAAAGGTGGTGGTCGTAGTGGTTAGAAGATGAGAAAGGGCACCAATTTCTGCAAACCGGTCGGGAGCACGGCGCAGTGCCTGCACGGAAGGGAAAAGGGAGGAAAGGCATGAGCAAGTTCACTGCACGCCCCGCACTGACTGACTCTTTGTTCATGGCGAAAGTAATAAGATTCTTCGACAGCCTAAGGCGACATGAAAACGGTAGCTGCAAGTCACCGTAAAAAGAAGTTCACGCGCTGAGCACTGCGTTCTGAAGCACCGCATCGGATCGGAGAATTCCTGCAACTTCCACTTGGAAGTGTGGCAGCTTGGGCTAGTTGGTATGGCATGACGATAGTTATTGCGCGAGAACAAAACGACGACACAGAGACAAGAAGGACACGAAAGACTTTCGTGTCCTTCTTGTCTCTGTGTCGTCGTTTTGTTCTCGCGCAATATTTCGTGTCCTTCTTGTCTCTGTGTCGTCGTTTTGTTCTCGCGCAATAACTATCGTCATTCCACTTGGAGGCAGATCCTGTAAGTGGTTTTTGCGGAATTCTGACTCATCCAGGAAACAGCGGGGAGCTTGTTCAGGTCTACAGGTGCACTGGCGATCGAGAGTCTGCCACAACGAAATTTCGCACATCGTGGAGCATAGGCGTGACCATGTATGGCAGGAAAATACGCCCTAAGAAATTCAAGGGACACGTGCAAGTGAGATTTTTTTTTAGTGCAAACACATACATTAGAGTTTTTTTTCCCGTTACTTGCTATCCTTACTGGCGTTCCTATCTTTCAACTAAAGCGCATTGATAACGCGGAAACAGGAACCCTACTGCACCACGGTTAATGCAGCTGCAGGACAGACCGTGGTTCTCGCGAAAGGAAGAGGATAGATTAAGTGAAAGGACAGAGAGGTTAGCCAGTTCCTAGACTGGCTGGCTGCCCCGTGCTGGGGAAAAAATGAGGGGAATAAAAGATGATAGAAAAAACGTTGTGAACAGAGAGAGAGAGAGAGAGAGAGAGAGAGAATAGCGGCAGAGGAAAGGATGCCTAATTTTCAAGTGCCTAATTCTGGAGGCGGACATGCTCAATTCGCAGGGACCGATTTCATTACTTGTCATTCTGGAAAGTTCGCAACTCTGTAACTCACAAATATTACCGTTACAAAGAAGAAGAGTCGTGTATGAAATGTATGCGGAATGCCCTGCTGTGGTAGTCTAGTGGCTAAGGTACTCGGCTGCTGACTCGCAGGTCGCGTTGTCGAATCTCGACTGCGGCGGCTGCATTTCCGAAGGAGGCGTAAATGTTGTAGGCCCTTGTGCTCTGCTCGTATATGGTGGTTTTGAGACGTTAAACTCCACATATCATCATCAAATGTATGTAGAAGGAAACGATAAATAATAGTTTTTGAAACTTGAAAAGGGGTGAAGATTACTTCTGAAAAGTGGTATAAATATGCGACATTTGTACAATATCTGCTGCCCAACAGTTGATAGAACTTATCAACTTCGTCTCGAAAACAAATTTTGCTTCTCTCTCTGTAAGGGCAGCCACATTTCTGGTTATTGAACTTCAGAACAGAGGTCAGCCACTCTTTTTGAGCTAACTCAGGCTCTGCAAGAAATGTACCGTCAGCTTTGAACTGCCTCTAACTCACACTCACCAAAATGTTGATGCGGTGGACTCACATTCAGGAAATTCATCTTCTACCGGATGCACTCGGACTCCAACATACCGAAACATTAGTCGCCCGGACTCACTCAGTCGACTCACAAGTCCGTTCGCCTAGCGTTACCTTCTTCGACCATGAGGTCAATGCCCAATGACATCAATATCTCCCATAATAGGTGCTCTTCTTGGCCCCTTTCGGTATATGGTACCTGCGAATACGACTTACAAGTGCGCGTGAACTAATAAGGTCCTTTTTATTAAGAAATGTCAACAGAAAATATAGTTTGCTAAAACTGCTGCTTGGCGGAGCTGGTTCATGGTTATGATAGACTTACCAGCGCAAAAAGACGATACTCTTAAAAACACCGTATGTGCGTGTTTCTGAAGAGTTTCGCCGTTTTGCGCAGTGAAGTCTGTATGAATAAGACATATTTTTCAAGAACTCACTTGGAACAGTGGGGGGGGGGGGGGGGGGAACGATGAAGTCATAGATGCTCCTCTGCGTAATTCACATATCTGATCAATAAATATTCAAAATAATATATGAAAATACACTCCTATGAAAGACGTGTGTGTAGGTCAGAGCATACATGTCAATTCAGGAAAGGCTGATAGTAACGCTGGACATGAATATAAAATTGAGCGAGCGAGAATTTACTTTACAGACCTGACATAAAAGCTAGCAATCTTTAATTTTTGGTAATTATACAGTAAAAAGTCAACAAAAATACACAGCTATTTTCTCCGTGAATAGGCCTTTAAATCGGTTCTCGCATGTTTGCGCGTGTATTTTTCTAGTACAAGCGTGCCGTGAAGTGGGTCTTTTCCGCGTGTAGCCTGCGCATACACATCTTTATTGGCCGAAATGAGACGCCCCCGTCGAAAACAAAAAGTGATCTGCAGGCCTCCACGGTTGCCTACGAAAGCGCGGTGGGCAATTTCGGAGGCTAAGCACCACAAATTTTGATTTCGACAATCTCCACTTGAGGCGTGAATCGCACCCGGTAATTGCTCATTCCTGTATGTTTATTCAGTTAACCAAGGCTTTTTTTTTTTGCAGAAAGCGCGAATGCTGGAATCTCGTGTCCTGTTGTCACGCTGACAAACATGGCATCATCGTGTGCCACAGAGTCAGATGCCGTCGGATATAACTCTACGGGCATCTTTAAGCTAAAAATGACATTGCTAAGATCCGGTAGAATAAAATATGTACAATTTTTCTCGTTAATTGTAGCATTTTGGTATAGCGTGACGCTTCGTGTAACTACACTGCCTTTACGAACATGTTCGCGTTTGCCTGCTGTTTCTGTCTGAAAGAGACTATTAAGCAGGCAACTCGTAATATTGCAAGCCGCTGCAAGGCACTTGCCATAGAAACATAAACCGCGATGTTGCTTCAATAACAATTTTGCACACACAAGTTCAAGGGAAGAAGGAGGCTTAAAGCGATGAGACCAGTGTCATACATGTTACAGCAAAAACGTTACTAATGAAGTGCTTATTGTGGCGAATAACGTGCACTGAAAGGCATCGAAAGAGTATTGCTTCACTTTTACGGATGCTGAAACTGAGAACATCGTGTGGTGTGAGCAGTGTGTATAAACATGCGTCTTATTTGCGAAAACATTAGCACTCGTTGTGGGCTGGCGGCAGTGACAAGTTGTCGATGCAACTTCGCAATTCGACATTGAAGTCAAAATAAAAATCGCATTTGACGCGATCATCTGTGAGTACGTATACATCTAAGCGTTTGTGCTACATTAAAAAAAGCGTGATTTTGGGGTTGAAAAAATACGGCTACGCATAGACTACCAACATAAAGCAGTGTTGGCAAATCTTACTATTCATCATATTATCTAGTAATATTACACAAGAAGTATTCTCGGTAACCTCGTACGTCTAATGGAAAGAGCGGAGATTCTTGTTCCTCATATATATCGCCCCTTTACAACTCGATCTCTATCAGGTGATCATGTGCACTACAAGATTGCGTATACCACACCTACAGCAGCAACGCATCGAATGCAGCGAGGTAACTGTGCAAGATACTATGCACACCAATCAATGTAAAAACTAATTTTCACCAAAAAAAAAACAATAACGTTCGTGGTGAAAAAAAAAGGTGGGCGGGTACATAATTGTCCAACGACAGTTTGACATAGCACCAGCCTCCGATGACATTACAATGACAGGGTACGACACTTGACCTGATCATAAAGAAAGAATGAGCAAGAAACTACAATGTAAACTTTATACAAACAGTTACACATTCAATGTATATAATTAGGTTATCGGCTTAAAAATCGCACAAACTTTCAATGGGTTTTGAGGAGTGCTGTGTGAGAACATGCATTTAATTTTCCAGAGGATTTGTTAACCTTAGTCTAACGCTAAGCAAAAAAGTGTTTTCTTGTCTTGTTTACATTGATGTCTGATCAAAATTTTGCGCAATGACTTAGTATCATATCTGTAACTTCATGCACAGCAGCTCACAACAATGCTAGCGTCCCTCGTTTAAAACTGCATTGCACATGCCGCACGTTTAAATTCATGTCATAAAAATTATTCCCAAACGCCAGTCAGCTTTAACGTGCAGAACGTGCGCTTTCAAAAAAAAAAAAAGATGAGGGTTTTTTTTTTTTTGACTGCCATCTATACGACGAGCAATGTTCCACATGTTAACCTAATGGAAATGTGCGCCATACGCAGCTACCTTTCTTTTTACAACCTGTGAATTGATAGAACAGCAATAGGGAAACTTCTATCGAAGGAATGTAGACACACGCAGTGCTATTGTGCAGAAAAATCCCTTCGGTGGAAGTATCTCGCCAACCAGCAGCTGCTCCGAGAGAGGGTGGTACGCGGGGGGCTGGTAGTGTCGTCGCACTGTTTGCAAACAGAAAAAGGTCTATCACAAGACACTATATGACTGAAAATGAGCAATATTGGTTGTGAAAAGGATAGATGGATGGATGGATTGATTGATATGGCTGTACACCTTAGAACGGGTGGCGACTAACGCCACCTAGCCGTAGTACATAGTGAACCAAAAATTAGATGTATCCTATTTTTTTCTTTAAATAGTAAGGTTGAGGACTGGTACTTTGCAGTTTTTACGGAACAGAAACCTGGAGACTTACAAAGAGGGTTCAGCTTAAATTGAGGACGACGCAGCCAGCAATGGATAGAAAAATGGTAGGTGTAACCTTAAGAGACAAGAAGAGAGCAGAGTGGATTAGGGAACAAATGGGGGTTAAGTATATCATAGCTGAAATCAAGAAGTAATGGATATGGGCTGGGCATGTAGCGCGTAGACAGGATAACCGCTGGTCGTTAAGGGTAACTAACTGGATTCCCAGAGAAGACAAGCGGGTTAGGGGGAGACAAAAGGTTAGGTGGCCAGATGAGATTAAGAAGTTTGCGGGTGTAAATTGGCAGCAGCAAGCACAGGACCGGGTTAACTGGCGGAACATGAGAGAGGCCTTTCTCCTGCAGTGGACGTAGTCAGGCTGATGATGATGATGATGATGATGATGATGATGATGATGATGACTTTGCAGTAAAAAAATTATTTTTCGCTCGTACCTTGATTTTAGCCACCAATCAGATAACCTCCTTCCAGTTATTTCTACCCGCTTAAAGTCCATTTTGCCCTCCCCGTCCCTAAACCCCAGTGCTTTCAAAAAGCCTGCGCCATCATCCTGAACTTTAGGGTGAAGCCCTTTGCAGAACATTATCAAGTGTTCGGCAGTTTCCTCCTCCTCTCCACAAGCACTGTTACCTGTCTACCCCTTCGTATTTGGCCCGATAAGTTTTGGTTCGCAATACTCCAGTCCTGCTCTAAAACGGTAGACAATACCCGAGTGTCATCATACATACTTTCTGTGGCAATTTACTGCTTAAAGGTTCGATAGATCTCTAGTGTGGACTTCCTAATTATGCCTATTCTCCCATGTCAGTCTCCGTTGCCTTCACATTCTTAACCGTTAGTTCTTGTTGGTTTGGCCTCCTGCTCTTTTCTAAATATTTACCCGTCAATTTTCTTCTTCGCTTCCTCCATTTTGTATCAACATTATTCATGTATAAGGAACTGAAAACCTTCCTAGCCTAACGCTCCCCCCCCCCTCCACTTTCTCTAAATCACTATCTCGAATTTGATCTTGCTGCTAGCTTCCCTGCACTCGAATGACGTCCATCCTATGTCACCTTGTACTCCCTGATTTGGTGTATTCCCATGAGTTCCTTAAGCAAGCGTATACCTATTCCTCGTTGCTTAATTTGTAGTCTTGCTGGAATCTCGGATCTTATGCACAAGATCGCATTGCCGAAAGTCAGACGAGGAACCATGACTTCTTTCTGAACTCCTCTCACAATATCATGCATATTGTATTTCCACACAGCCCTGTTTTTCATCACCGCTCATTCCTGTTACCTTCAGTCGTTACGTATCTTTCGTGCTCCCTTAGGCACTCGACCCCACTGCTTATTTATATGCCCAGATATATGAATTTATCCGATATATCTACGTGACCTCCAGGATCCTAAGCTCACTACCTTCATTATTATTAAAAATCATCACTGCTGATTTTTCCTTACTTAATCTCAAATCTAACCTATCTCCCTCATTAGCGCAAATGTCCATCAATCTTCGCAAATGTTCCTTGTTTTCGGCCATTAGCACTATGTGAACAGCGTGCATCAATTATGGTAGTGCCTGTTCAATGAGTTTTCCTTATTTGACGAAATAAAGGCCGAAGACAAGTCTACTCCATTCTAATTTTTCTTCAAATCCTTGTAGGTACACCATGAATAACAAGGGTAACTGAGGACACCCTTGCCTGAGCCCCCATTTTATCTATGTGGGCTCGAACACCTGTTTTTTTCCATTTTATAACTACCTTGTAACTTTTATAGATATATTTTAAGAGTTTAGTAACTGCATCCTCCACACATAGTCACTGTGAAGACAGTGTGATTTAGTGGGCGCCTCCTTGCGTATACGCTTAAAAACACGTGCAAGATGGCTTTTCTGCACTAATGTTTTCCAATCAGAAGCCTCGTTCCCAGTCTGCTTTTCTAGCTCCGATGACTTTCACCCCTCCACAATTCAGTACAGGTGCGGAAGAACCACAAAGACACTGCAGGAGTGTCACGCCCCCTTGTACGCTAGCACTATGCAGCAAGAAAATTGAAGAAACGAACTAAAGGAAAGGCAGTGGTTAATGGTGAGGAAAAAAATAGGTTTCCTACTTGTCTGTGCTCGCGGCTATCTGCTTGAAAACAAATTTGCTCGCACACGTGCATAGTTGTTTGTAAACTGTGCAAGCGACAGTTTACAGAACCTGGCAAACAAAGAAAAAATTGCTCACCTCACTTGTTTCTGGTAACGTTTTAATTTTCTCTTCATAGAAACCTATAGAAGTGTTGACTACTTGAACAGTGAAGATTTCGACCCCCCCCCCCCGTGGTGGTCTATTGACTACGGTACTCGGCTGCTGACCCGCAGGTCGCGGGATTGAATCCCGGCTGCGGCAGCTGCATTTTCAATGGAGGCGAAAATGCTGTAGGCCCGTGTGCTCAGATTCGGGTACACGTTAAAGAACCCCAAGTGGTCAAAATTTCCGGAGCCCTCCCCTACGTCGTCTTTTATAATCATAGTGTGGTTTTGGATGGTTAAGCCCCACATACAAATCAAGAGGAAAACACGGCTTTTACGGTCACGTCGTCCTGGACAAGAGCATGAGGAGATTCCGTTACAGTGGCCTATTGGTTAAGGTGCTCGACGGTTGACCCACAGGTGACGGGTTCGAATGCCGACGTAGCAGACGTACTTTCGATATTGGTGTAAGTGCTCGAGGCTAATGCACTTAGATTTAGTTGCACCTTAAAAATCCCATATGGTGGAAATTTCCGGTACCCTCTAATACGGCGTCTCTACTATTCTTATTGTGGTTTTGGGACGTAAAATCCAAACATTTAATAATATTGAGCGCATAATGAATGACTTGAGTTTTTATATGTTGTGTAACAGTGAAACGAGAGTGTTGATAAAGTGCGTCCTCAGCTTTCTCACAAGTTTATCTCGATAGATGCACTTTCACAGGAATTTTCCAGTGCACTATCACTCTGCACTTTAGCACTGGGCAAGTTATGCATGAGAAGCCATTTCTACACCTTTGCAGGGCATTGTATAAAATCCGTATGGACACTGGTTGTAACAAACGAACATATTAAGAAAAGGTTTCTGTATAAGTGTTTTAACGTGCGAGTTTTCATATGACGTGGAAGCGAAAGGCGTCTGGCGCTAGAACATAAAAAGCTTAAGTGAAAACAGAAAAAAAAACAAGTATACCTTTTTGTGAAATGTAAAAATAATGTTAATATAGGGTCATAAGCCGAATTTCCCAAATAAGAGTTGTCAGAAAAAATAATGAAGTAATAAATTAGGGAAAGTGCCAATAAAGAAGAGCACCTTACACCACTTATTGTCAACTGAGCGAACTGTGACATAACAGCCTCCACTGCTTTTGCGCCGCTTAATTCGTTTATCAGCTAGTTCTACAGCGACTGACCAGAGCCCGTTAGTGCGACTCTCTATGGCTCTCTAATCCGATTTGAAAAAGCAATTAGGCTTATACCAATTTTCAGGGTGCACGCTTTATTGAATTACGAGAAGTTACCGCTAGTTTTGCATATAAAAAATACTCTGCTTACCTGTCAAGCGTGCACTGTTCGTTTACGTCGTATTTTGTGCAGGCACAACAGCTTAGTGGAGAAGCACGTCTATTTAGTGCTTTTTCTAATTACTGAGCGCCATTGCGTGTATATTTTTATTTGTTTATTTTTTTAATTATCTAGTACTTGCATCGTCTTTGCAGGCATTGCAGTAGAGGGGGGTATATACATCTATATATCACTGGGTCAATTGACATTCATTTACACACAAAGCGTGGTAAAAGCCACATTTTCCTCTAGGTATTTTTGTGAGAAACTCTATATATCGTGTCATCGCACGCCCTAAACGTAGCTTTCTCGCGGAAAAAATAATCACTTCTTTTTGGAAAACGGCTGCCATTTTTCGTCACTAACAGTAATGGTAAGAAATGTGTCGATGTCCTCGTATTGGCTGCAGTTCTTTGGGAAGAATTGAACGAATTTCAGAAGAAAAGAATGCCAGAATTTTCAATGCAGGTGAATATGCTTGAGGCTCGTGTGCCAAGAATAAGATGCACGTTGAAGAACCACATGTGATCCGATTTTTCGGAGTCCTGCACCGCGGCGTCCAGCTTTCATAAATATACCGTGGCTTCGGGGGGCTGCAACACCAACCATTGTTATTATATTAAGTTTACCTTTGACGTCGCGTTAAATGCAAACAGTAAGAAAGCATTGTCACTCTTTTCCTTCTTTTTTGTTTGCGAGGCAAAGCCTGAGCTGCCTCATCAAACTGTAAGTGTGGCAGTTTGTGTCAAAACCATTGATGCGGAAAACCATCATCAACATGATGACGTCCCCTTCAAACGGGATCATGAAGTCACTATACCGCAACATCAAATGAATTACGCGCCATGGTTGCCCTGTGGAAGACGCACCTATTTCATATCCACTGCAAAACCAGGAGAAGTGCAGAATTCTCGCAACGCCTCCAATCCCGAAGGCCAAAAAAAAAAAAAAAACCTTTCGGGGACAGGGGAAGGGGGGATGGCGACGGCTCACACATCATCAAATCCGGTCAGTGCGAGTGCCACTCTGACATCTTTGCCGTCTTAGCTAAGTTTATTGCAACTCAATTGTTACCTCCCTTCTTGAACCTAGCTAAAGTAGAATGCTAGCAGGCAAAAAAAAAGCAATAATTATTCAGATATGTTTGTTGATATTTTCCCCCCTTCTTTGTAACCGCCACCTGTGATGGTAAATGCAGCCCACGTATCGACATTAATGAGATTCAGCGTATAACACAAACTACGCATCTAAGGAACGTGCCGCACGCTGCTCAAAAATATCCTGTGCATGGTGCAGACTCGAGATATCATCAATCAAGTTTGAAATATTAGACGTTTTTTCAACCGTATTACTCCTACCTGGGGGCTTTCCAGTCCATTTATTGCATTGCATAGCCGCACGAACTAGAGCGAAAGGCACCATTACGTTTCGCTGTACGTTAACATGGCTCTGTCATATTTTTAATAATAAGCAGGGCGAAATATTTCTTTCTTTATTAAGTGAAAATTTGCTTCTTCAAGCGAGACACCCAAGCAGAAATTCTCTCCGAACTACAGTGGTTAATCGCGTTATTTGTTTTTCACGATCTCCAACTGTCTGATCTCTTTATGTGTTGTAGTTTAGTATTCCTGTAATTCAAAAGTATTTCTATCAGCAGTCTAGTTTCTCTCTGTTGATGCTTTCACTGTAGGCGGCATTGACAACAAAGGAGTAATAAAATTTCACTCCATTTCCAGATTATGTAACTGAATTGTCAACCTCTTGCGGGGGTTCTTACACAGTGGGTAATGGAGCAATGAATACAAAATAAAACAGCAATATTCGCAAGAACTCGAAAGAAAAATCACATCAAGTAATGAACACAAATAAGTACGATCCGCAATTCCCGAATGCAGTTAAATGAAATGGCGCACACGTGTGCACTGAATGCACCATAATGAAACTGGGCACTCAAGCGCAGCACCATTC
>WOVY01003891.1:0-17666 GCA_013436015.1 Rhipicephalus annulatus | reverse complement strand
AATTCAGACAGTTACCTTGCTGAACTTACTAGTACCACGCTTCATAGGCCGTTTTGATAGGCTGTGTTTCAGTACCTATGTCGAAAATATAATTTTTCCTTTGCTTGATATGAGTACTACTACTTATAAAATGTGCATATACTTCGAGCTTTCTTTTATGTAAAAATACATGACTGACTTCAGAAATATTTATTACACTTCGAATGAGATAATTTACTCAAAAATTCACAACACAAGACAGTCATTTGTTATTTAATAAGTAAAAAAATCGAGTGCATTGGAACAGAGTTGTGCGCGTTAGCCACATTTGGAGACAAAAATGCCCCTGATGAAGGTTACTTGCACTCGGTGTAAAATGCATTCGCACATTGCAAGACTGAGGTGGAAGATGGAAACGTGGCTCTTGCGATGAAGTGGCACACAGCAGACAGACACTTGCATTTGAAGTTTACACACTTTGTGGCCATTTGAATTATAACTGTTGTGGCTGTTAGTGGGGCCAACGTACAGTAGAAAACAGCAAATCTGGGAATTCTGTAAAAGCATTTACTAACACAAGAAATATCTTTTATATTGTGTTTGCATTTTCATACATGTTACAAAATTGAAGTACTCGATTACAATTACTTAATTAAAAATGGTAATTTACAGCTATCACTTCTTTCTCCAAGAATAGTTATGCTGTTACTAAAATACAATTGATAACTTTTACATTACTGATCTTTTTGAACCTCACAAACTTTTTGCAAATGCAACAAATATGGACTGATATGGCCCTGTCATTTAGTACTATAGACCTTTCATGTGGTGTTGGTTTATACTATAGATTGCTTTTCGAAGTCTGTTGCACTACTTGACTAGTTTTCTTGTGTATGCAACAGCGATGACTATGGAGGAGATGTTGGTGTGGTAAAGCTTGGTAGTGGATATCTGCTGAATCTTCTACAAAATGCAATGCTTTCATATTATTTCTGGGGCTAACGGAAAGCACACTTGACGACAGAAGCACACTTGCATGAACTGATGAAAAAGTCCAAGGTTTATGTTGCTGCAGTCATATAAACTTACTATAAGTGCTTACACATAGTAGGCTCTGTTGAATTCTGTTGCTAAGGTATGGTAGAGCTTGACTATGTCAGCATTCTTTTGTGGTTTTTTTTGTGAAGACTGAGGAGGTATTATGTTGGATGCTAGTAAATGTTACCATCCGAGTGTGTTCCCAGTAGATGTGTTTCCAGTATATGTTCCCATCCCATTAACAGTTACCAGATCGATAATGCAATTTAAAAATGGGTATATGAATGAGCCTTGAAACTGATTTAGTGTGTCATAATTGCAAGTGTATATGAGCGAGGCAACTCACAGGGAGAAGAGCGTTCATCTTGCGACCATCAATTTCTATTCATATAAATATTGGAGGTTATCAATGCAGAGTTTCAGGGTGCTAGACGCTCCAGCTGGCATGTTTTATTTCCTAAAGGTGATGTGAGTTGAACATCACGTGCATTTCACTGTGCTGCCATACAAATTCTAAGGGCTTTCATCACTCTCACTCTAGTCAAGGTTTTGTCCCATTCTTTAGCTCTTAGGTGTATAAATTTTCTCACTCATTATAGCTTCCTTTGCAAAGGTGTACCGTAGAATCCCGAACAAGCATCCCACCCACTCCTCCATCAAGTCGAAAATTACCTCCCAAGTGGAAGGAGGTGCTTCCTTGAAACAATTCAAGATAGTTTTCCCACTGGGGAAAAGCTGAGTGCATGTGGACTTCTTCAGAAGTTTTCTCATTCTTATTTATGGCTTAGCACATTACAATGATAGCTCACTACACAAACGCAATGCAATCATTGATTGATATGTGGGGTTTAACTTCCCCAAACAACTGTATGATATTGAGAGACGTCGTAGAACAGGACTCCGGAAATTTTGACCTTCTGGGATTGTTTAATATGCACCCAAATCTGAGCATTTTCACCTTCATTGAAAATGCAGTCGGGATTCGATCCCGCGACCTACGTGTCAGCAGCAGAGTTCTTTAGCTACTAGACCACTGCAGGGGGGGGACAATGCGATCATACCACAGGAAGTGTGGCATGGAAGGGCCTTTAATGGAGAAATATGCAAAAGCTCTTAGTAATAAACAGAGATCTTGGATCCCTTACTTTCGCTGTCCACATTGTCGTGACAGGTACCATTTTAAAATACAGATCTCGAAGGCCATTTGCTCACGGCATTCTGAAAGTCATCCAGGGTGTATTGGATTAAGCATGGGGTGCGATCATAATGCGTGCCAAAAAATTGAAATTTTGAAGACAAATTTCAGGCGCTTGAAGATTGAGCAGCTGCGTAGAATTGGAGGATTTAAAAGCAACTCACTGTGGATGTGCTGCTTGATCGGGTGTGGAATGACAGAAAAATTTGAAATTAGCTGTGGCATGAGAAGGCGGGCTTACTCGGGTAGGGATGCTTGCTTGGAATTGTTAAATTGCAAGATTATTCAACCGTGCAGTTGATTACATGTAACTGTATGCAGTTGATTATATACAAATCTGCTGCTTAGCCGTGTAATATTGCAATTAATATTACATTTGAATGGCCTCAGTGCTACCTCTAGTAGCGAAAGCATAGTGGTTAGAGCATCCACCTCGCATGCAAAAGGTCAATGGTTCAAATCTCGGGGCCGCACAGCTCCCGATCGGATAAAAAAATACGCGTGGTGATGGAACTGCACTACGAGGTCTGGGGTGCGGCCTCACCGGTAACTACCGCCGGGAACACACTCCCTCACCAGAGAAGGATTGGCCACCCTGATGCAGTATCTGGCCACTACCTCCTACATGCATACTTCAAATAACTCACAGCCCTCAGTCCCGAGCAGCTGCGAAGCAACTGACAACGGCGGCGGTCAGATCTGCAACGCAGCTGAGGATGCTAAGAATCTCTGGATCCGGACAGGCCACCATTGGAACCTGAACTTGGCAACGTTTAAACCCTAGAACCTTATCTATTGAGGGAAGTCTAGCTGTACTATTCGAGGAGCTAGAGAGTGTTGAATGGGATATAATAGGGCTCAGTGAGGTTAGGACAGATGAGGCCTATACGGTGCTACAGAATGGGGACGTCCTTTCCTAGCGGGGCTTGGCTGACAAAAGAGAACTGAAAAATTCATTTACAGAAAAACCACAGCGGTGCAAGTAACAGTGCTTTATAAATGCATGCAGCACTCTTTAGGCTCAATTAGACTGAAGAGAGACGACGTAGAGCAGGAACATATTTTTTGAAACAGCGCCTGAATGTAGACACTTCAGGTTTGCACTGGACCTGCGTGTTCGTTTCCAGAGGAAAAACACCGGCGGATGTAGCAGCTGCGTACTTGTGTACAAGCAACAGTGTCGGGATCTCCTTGGCTAGGGTTGTCAGGGAAACTAACGTCGGGGTGTGCTTCATCAGAGAGTGGACATGGGTCCCGACGCAAACAGGCAATGTTGTGGAGCGCTGCACGTGCTGTTATGATTGCTTGCAGACCGATCAGTGTCCGTCAGCAGCTTCACCCACAGGCATGCGAAGCGCCTTTTCCACACTCCAAATGTACGCTCCACACAGTTTCTTGTTTTTATCTGGCTCTTGCTGTACCTGCACAAAACGAGAGAATGTGCAAATCATGCATGAGCAGAAAGCGCTATGTGCAAAAGCATTTGTGAACATGTCAAGATACAGCCACTGAAACATCATCACTATTGTTATGAAGAAACAGTTTTGTTTTTGAAGATAACAACTTGAGTGTTCTATTTTGAATGTGTTTTGATACATCCTGTGTTATTGGCATGTGCACATCATGGGTACAGCATGCTTTTCGAGATAACAAAGAATTGGCTGTGGGACAGCAGACAGTAAACCTGTTCAGAGACTGTTCAGAGCCGGGGCCAAAGAGGTGTGTTGCCTCTGCCGGGGGGCCTTAACGGTCCAATCACCCAGCGTCAGCTCAACCCCCAGGATCCCCTTTTCCCCGGACACGGCAAAGCCACGCCCGGCTAGGCGTGGGAGGGAGTAGAAACTCCCCCGTTAGCTCGGGTCCGTGGTGTCGCTACACACCAAACGCCCACTTGCGCAGGTGCCCCTGCAGGGGCCATAACCACACTGAGGGAGTCCATATAAATTACTGCTTTTTGGATTTGTAATTGCTTGATGTGTTTAGCCACCACAAGTATAGCATAAGCTTCCACTGTGAAGATACTTATGCCTGGATGTAGAGGGCCAGCATCCAAAAAGGAAGGCCCGACAGCAGCGTAGGACAGAGAGTAGTTAGACTAGGAGGCATCTGTGAAGAACTCAGGACGTGTGTATTTGTGTTGAAGTTCCATGAAGTATGTTCGGATATGGGCAATAGGCGCATGTTTTGTAACTTCTAGAAAAGACGCATCGCAGTCTATAGTCTGCCATTGCCACGGTGGCGTGCATGCTACAGGAGCCATTAAACTGTGTTCAAGTGAGACTCCAGTTTCCTCAGCTAGAGTCTTCAGGTGAACTGAGAAGGGCTGCCTCATCGAAGGCCTGTTTTGAAACAGAATCAAACTCAAAAAATCACTAATAGTAGAGTATGAGGGGTGCTTCTTATCTGCTTTCACATTAAGGAAATAAACAAAAGACATGTAAGTTCTCTGCAGATGAAGGGACCACTCATTTGACTCAACATAAAGGCTTTCTACGGGGCTGGTGAGAAAAGCACCCGTAGAAAGGCGGATGCCAAAATGGTGCACGGTGTCCAGCATTTTCAAAGCACTTTGACTCGCAGACTGATAAACAACGGCCCCATAATCTAAGCGGGTGCAAATGAGGCTTCCATAGAGGTTCATGAGACATTGCCTGTCACTACCCCACGTAGTGCGTGACAACACTTTTTAACATTCATGGCTTTTAAACATTTTGTTTTTAAATACTTGATGTGCGGTACGAAGGTCAACTTGTTGTCCAAGAGTAAGCCTAAGAATTTATGCTCCGCATTGACAGACAGACGTTGACCGTTCTGTTCAATGTCAGGTTCTGAGTGCACGCCTCTCTTTTGAGAGAACAAGACACAGGTGCTTTTTTCTGGATTCAGCCGGAATCAGTTTTCCTCTGCCCATTTGGAGACCTTGTTTAAACCTAACTGAACCTGCCACTCACACATTGCTAGGTTGCATGACTTAAAGACAAGCTGGACGTCAAGGACATATGTGGAATAGAACATGTTGCAGGGGATGGACAGGTGCAAGGAATTCATTTTGATAATAAAAAGTGTACAACTAAGTACAGCACCTTGTGGCACGCCTGTTTCCTGGACAGAGAATACTGCCCACACGGGCACAGAATTTCCGATTGGACAAGTAACTCTCGATTATGGAAAGCATTCTACCGCGCACACCCAGGTGAGACAAGTCTCTTAATATGCCAAAACGCCATGTTGTGTTTTAAGTCTTCTCGATATCGAGAAACACAGAGAGAAAGTATTGTTTGTAAACAAAAGCGTCTCGGATCTGTGCCTCGATACGCACCAGATGGTCTTTAGTGGATCTACACTCTCGAAACCAACATTGGTATTGGTCAAGCAGATTGTATGTTTCAAGGAAATATAAAAGTCGGCGGTTTATCATTTTTTCAAAGAGTTTACAAAGGCAGCTGGTTAGTGCAATGGGCCTATGACTTGAAACCGAGGAAGGGTCCTTGCCCTGTTTCAAAATAGGGATAACAATAGCCTCTTTCCAGGAAGCAGGGATGGTGCCAGAAAGCCAGATAGCATTGTATAGAGAGAGTAAAGTTTTTCGCGTTTTGAGCGGCAGGTTTTTCAACATTTCATACGTGACACGGTCGTAGCCTGGGGGCAAAATTACTGCAAGAGTTTAGTGACGTTTGTAGCTCAGCTAAGTTGAAAGGTTGGTTGTATGCCTCGTGATTTGTACACTTGTATTCTAGTTTCTGCTTTTCTCTTTTTGCTTTATATCTTTGGAAAGCTTCAGTATAGTGTGACGAGCAAGACGCTTGTAGTGTGCACCGAGGAAGTTCGCCTGATCTTCCAGGCTGTCACCCTGTGTGTTTACGAGCCCCGCAGCGGCGCCTGCGCAAGTAGGCGTTTGGTGTGTAGCGACACCACGGACCCGAGCTAACGGGGGAGTTTCTACTCCCTCCCACGCCTAGCCATGCGTGGCTTTGCCGTGTCCGGGGAAAAGGGGATCCTGGAGGTTGAGCTGGCACTGGGTGATTGGACCTTTAAGGCCCCCCGGCAGAGGCAACACACCCCTTCGGCCCAGGCTTCACGTAGACGGCACCCCTGGGCTGACCCACCCAGAGGAAATCGGCGGTCGCCTTTTCCTATCTCTCTTTCCCTACATCTTCGTCTTTATCTCTCACTATTTATCTGTCCTGTCTTCTACTCTCTTCTGCCTACTTCCAAACTTCCTGGTGGCTAGGGTTAACCCTGTGCAAATAGCCTACCTTGGTCTAGGTGCATTGGGTTATAGTAGCGTTGTACGGCTGGCGTCAGCGGGTTCTAGCACCCGCAAACTTGTAGCGTCCCCTCGTTGGGCTCCGTGGTGGGTGGCAACCAACGCTTCTGAAGAAAATTAAACTGGCATGCCTAGAGCATTTCCCTTATTAAGTGATCGTACCGCCTTAAAGCACGTACGCACCAAAGACTTAGGATTTTTCAACCGATCAAGTGAAAACCTCCCCCATTTTCATGTTATACATAGTGAGATAACCAGCAAGCAAGCCAGAAGTGTATCCCCCTTTGTAATAGCCAGATGTCTCACAGAAACTCCTGGAGCCGAATACAAAGTTACCAAATCGCCAGCGGAGACCTCCTCCTTGAAGTTCAAGAAAAAGAGCAGTTTGAAAACTTACAGAATCTTTCAACTTTTGGTGACACTCCCATCACTGTAACGCCACACAGATCCATGAACACAACCCGTGGAGTAGTATCTGCTGCTGACTTGCTTGGCTTGACTGAAGAGGAACTTCTGGAGGAGTGGAAGAGTCAGAATGTGACCAATGTACAAAGGATCACCATTAGAAGAGACAACAAGGTAACACCAACGAAACACCTAATACGTTCGCTTTTAGTAATCTGCCAGAAAGCATTCAAACAGGGTACACTAAGACGTCCATCACGCCATACATACCTAACCCACGTCGTTGTTTTAAATGCCAGAAGTATGGCCACGGCTCACAAAGCTGTCGTGGTCACCAAACTTGTGCACAATGTGGAGTGTCAGGCCACAATTCTGACATTTGCGAAGAACCATCACACTGTGTGAACTGTGGCGGAAATCATGCCGCATACTCACGGTCTTGCTCATTTTGGAAAAAAGAAAAAGAAATCATCACATTGAAAATTAAAGAAAATATTACATTCAAGGTAGCAAGACGAAGAGTGTCGCCATTTTATGGCGCTACATATGCTGATGCGGCGCGTCAGGGGGCAACGTCGCACCAGCCCTCGCCACACCTACGGCCAGCGCAGAGCGAGCCGTCGGCTGTGGCGCCTGCCTCTAAGGCGGCAGTAGTTCAGTCTACTCCGCCTCCTAGCGAATTGAGGCCGGAGACTCCAGGGTTTTCTTGTCTCAAGGCCTCCCCTCAAGGTGAGGCCTAAAATCCGAACCCCCAGCTCGCATGTGCGGGCACCCAGTGCCTCTGAAGAGGCAATGGACACAACGGTATCTTTGGTACCAAAACTGCGGCGTGGCTCCTTGGAGCGCGCCAAGAAAAATAAAAAACTAATAACGAGGCCGGACGATCGTCCTGCCACCTGAATTAACGAGCTAACTCCAACACAGGATACTCTTTGTACACACAGCAGCATCTCTCTTGTTTAAATATGCAGACAGAAATATTACAGCGGAAAATCCGAGGCCTTCTTCGAAACCTCCATGACTTACAAGAACTCCTCCATGAACACAATCCAAGAGTGCTGTGTGTACAAGAGACACACTTAAATCGAACTAACACAAACTTTTTACGTAACTACATAATCTTCCGAAAGGATAGAGATGATGCCATGCTACCATCCGGTGGTGTAGCGGTTATAGTAAGTCAAGGTATAGCATGCACACAATTACCCCTTCAAACTTCCCTCGAGGCGGTGGCTGTCCGAGCAGTTATTCTAAACAAACTTGTCACTGTCTGCTCTTTGTACAAACCTCCGCACCACCGTCTTGAAAAACTTCAATTCCAGTCTTTAATAGACGAACTACCTGAACCTTATCTGGTCCTTGGGGACCTGAACGCACATAATGGTCTGTGGGGTGATTTTCGCTGTGATGCACGAGGTCGTCTCATTGAACAATTCCTCATTTCATCAGGTGCTTGTCTGTTGAATAGGAAAGAGGCAATATATTATAACCTTGCCAACAAAACTTACTCTTCAATAGTCCTCTGTATCGCATCTCCTTCGCTCGTACCACTACTTCAGTGGAAAGTCATAAATAATCCATATGGAAGTGACCATTTTCCTTTAGTTTTTAGTACACCATTGCTATATGAATGTAATTCACATGTTCCCAAATGACTGGTAAAAAAAGCCGACTGGGAACAATTTTAAAATATTACTCACTTAAGTTGGGCTTTAGGTATAGAAGAAGCTGTGCAGTACTTCACGGCTTTTCTTACTGACGCAGCAGCCAAGTGCATTCCACAAACATCTGGACTGCCCGGCAAACGACACGTCCCGTGGTGGAACACTGAGCGTCAGAATGCGCGAAAGGAACAGAACAGAGCATGGAGGTTGCTGCGAAACTCGCCGACAGCGGAAAACCTTGAGAGCTTTAAGAAAATAAAATCTCGAGGCAGGAGAACGCGTTGGCAGGCCAGAAGAGAAAGCTGGCACAAGTTTTTATCAGGGATAAATTCATGTACACAAGACGCTAAAGCCTGGAACATGGTTCGTAGGGTAGTAGGAAGACAAGTACACTCACTTCCACTCGTAAACACACAGGGTGACAGCCTGGAAGATCATATAGTTGGTTCTGATGCCACGAAGGCCGTACCGGCACATGATGTGCAAGTGCTGCACAGCCTTCATGGCAGGAAAGGCGCACGAGCATTCGTGAACGTGAGGCTGTGTAGATTAGTCACAGGTTGGATATGTTCATTGTTTTATGTGTCTGTACCCTTGTGTATTCAGAAAGCCAGCTGCTGCTCACTGCAGCTGGCTTCCTGCCTGCAGTGACACCACGCCTGCGGTTTCAGTGGCTTCTGGCAGGAATAGCACAGTTTTTACCTCGACAGTCGTACTCCTCAGGCTGTTCATAAAAAGGAGGAAGCAACTACGCGAGCAGTGGAAAACTTGCCGTTGGTGGATCGCCTTGTTTTCTTGGCGCGTAAGCAAGAAGCCCTCTCTACCATACTGCGGTAAGTTCTTCAGTACAGTGTCTTTCTTGACCTCATTCAGTCTATTTAACGTGACGTTCTCTTCGATCACTCCTGACTGAAATAAACAGCAATGACACCTATAACATGAAATAAAAGCAAAATAAATAAAGCCAATAATACGAAATACAAATAAACGTGCAAAGGTAAGAAATAAACAAAGTGAATGATGACGTCTTTGACAATGGAGCACTTATAATACGTATGTTGTATTCAAACTCCATGGCCACTAGACGCGTTCGGTTTTAGTAGCAAGTGAGTGCACAGGCAATTGGGAAATGTTCCATGTTGCAACTCCGGCGACACAGCAATACCAAGCGCGCACGCCTAGCCACAAACAAACACCGCGAAAGTGGACAAACAAAATGGCGTTTGCGATACCTTCACAAAGGCTAGTGCGTCATGCTACAAATTCTTAGCACCGCCGAGTTTATTACACGGACAGCAGTGGCGCTGCTATCGAGAGCGTCACCGGTGAGCGCGTCTGCATGCAAACGGTGGGCTATCGCGTTGAGTATTGCGTGCTTGCGGTGATGTCTTTTGCCACTGCATGCCACTTGCTTATATACACGTCACATCGTCGTATTTAACGTTACTTTTTATATTTTTTTCTTTCTCAATCACTTTTTCGGTGCATCGCCTAGAACCGCAGCGCCCAGATGCGCTTTAACGGAAACATGAGCACAAGCTCATCTATGCGGCTAGGAGCCATACAGCCCCTCAACTAGCGTCGTTTTTTATCTGCAATGCACGCGAGGGGAGAGGAGTCTGCACGTTGACACAAAGGCGCTACTTTAGTTTATCTTTCAGGGACATTATGACCGCGCTCCGCGGAGCGCCACGACAGGCGCCGTGCGAACTATTGCGGCGCAAGCGCAATAAGCGCCACAGGCGGAGTTAGCTGCGCGTCTTCTGCTACGGTGCCTTCCACTTCGCCTCTAAACCTATGCCCCGCCACGGTGGTCTAGTGGCTAAGGTACTCGGCTGCTGACCCGCAGGTCGCGGGTTCGAATCCCGGCTGTGGCGGCTGCATTTCCGATGGAGGCGGAAATGTTGTAGGCCCGTGTACTCAGATTTGGGTGCACATTAAAGAACCCCAGGTGGTCAAAATTTCCGGAGCCCTCCACTACGGCGTCTCTCATAATCATATGGTGGTTTTGGGACGTTAAACCCCACAAATCAATCAATCAATCTAAACCTAGATTGCGCGCGCTTTATAATACACAAACCCAGTAGCAATGGCACGTCAATAGATACTAACATAAAGCAGTTATGAAAGCGCGCAGGCATGCTGTACGCCTAAATATTAACTGCGCCTTTACCTCTAAAAGTCCCGTTTGATCCCATAGGGTGGGTTTCATAATTGGCATGCTAAGGAAGTAAAAACAATCACGACAAACAAGAGATACTGATAAATCTGTGCTTCAGATTTATTATATATACGATGAAGCCAAGACCACGGCTGCAAATGAAGCTTAGATGATGGTCTCCTTCCTTTCGGAGACAATCGAGGCAGCAGGGTGCAATGTCCGAACTAATGACGAAGGCGAATTTTAATACCTGGTTGCATCTCCACGGAGGCAATCGCGGCAGCCGTCCTACATGGCAGGGAACTGTATAACGAATCCACAAGGGTGGCATCCAGCTAAAGGCGTTCCCATTCAGCGTGGACTGCTCTCCAAAGGCTGTCCCTTGACACTCCATGGAGGGGCTTGGATGCGAGTGCCGCTTTCACTTGGCCCCAAATATTTTCAATAATATTGAAGTCTGGTGACTGGGGCGGCCACTCTAAAACGGCGATGTTGAGCTGGCGTAGTAGGGCTTCAACTTTCTTCGAAGTGTGCACAGGCGAACGGTCGTGTTGGAATACAGGACCAGCCCCGGAGAAGTGCACCTTTGCAAGTTCGCGATCGGCCACATTGGTGAAAATTTCGCAGTACTTGTTCGCTGTGAACTTACCGTCGATTCTCACAAGAGGTCCGAGACCGTCTTTTGTGATCATGCCCCAAACACCTACAGTTGACCTTCAACTTTTCGAGACTCTTTGTAAGAACTTTGGCTGGTACCTGCATCAAGGAAAAAAAGAAAAGAACATTTGGGTGTCTAGACTACCGATTGTAAACGCATAAAATAAGGAAACGTACAGATAGCTGAAGCCGTTACGAACTTGTTCAACCTATGTTTAAACGTGCAGTGTTTGAAACGCCTTTACGATTAACCGCAGTCTCATAAGTCGTCACTGCGTTCTTCTAAACGATTTGGGTGATTCCTAAGTGGTCAAAATTATTCCGGAGCGCCTCCCCCCCTACGACGCGTCGCATCGCCTGTGTAGCGTCGGCCGTAAAGCCTCATAATAAAATCATCATGAAAACGAAAGCATCCGGGAGTCTCGAGATGTGTGCATGCAAACGGAATGACACACCCATTTTAAACGTATTGACAGTACAAAATTGGAAGCCCATGCTGGAAGGACATTTCTTTCTTACGAAAAGCACGTTTCCAAAAACACATTCTCGTGTAGCTTACCGGGTGTTGTCAGGGCGCCAAATACGGGCTTGCTGATCGCACGATGTAGTGAACGTGCACTTGTCTGTGAAGACGACTTGCTTCCACTCCTCAGTTGAACGTTGCGCATGCTGTCGAGAAAACCGTAGCCGTTTTTCTTTGTTTTGAGCGTGAAGAAGAGGCTTTTGGGCTGCAATCCTGCTCTTCAGACCCGCTTCCCGGAGGCGTCGCTTGACCGTTGTCACGGATGCTCTCAAGTCGAGGGTATTTTTGATTTGCCGAGCAGAGAGACCTTGGCTTCACGGCTGCCGCCGCAACGATCTAAACAGCCTCTTGTTCAGTCGTAACTTGAGACCTCGGCTTCCGCGGAGCATCCTTGATCCGGCGGCAAGATTTAAATGCTCTTACGATGCTGTTGACTGTCTTAAGCGTTCTTCCCGTTGCTTCGGCGATTTTCCGCTGCGACCTACCCTTGAAATAGTGCTCTACGATTTCCCAGCGCTCACTCTCAGGAACTCTGGCCATGCCGGAAGGTATTGCTTTGACGAAATGCCACACTAAGAACACTTGCACCCCGCACGGGGCACCTTGAGTAATCTAGGTGACGGTGAGTGGCGACACCGCGGACCCAGAGCTCCCAACATAAGCTGTGCCCAACCGTGGCGAGGTGTTTATAGGTGAAGGGTAGAAGCCGTAAACGGTGGCCGTCGGAGCCTTGGTCAAGCTCCGGCCGATGGGCTCCCTGCCTGTCTACCAGGCAGGGAGCTCCGGGACCTCTCTCGGCATCAGGGTAAACCGAGCGACGAAAGTACCCCCGTTCCCTGCTTTTCAATCTGTCACATGGCATTTTCCAAACCCCCCCCCAAACGTGATCGGCCCCCGAAAAGGGGCCGCACCGAAGTTTCTTTCCCACCACTACCTAACTTGAGTCCTCCCAAACCAAACAACTTCCCTCGCTTCATGGTGATGGAATCGGTCGACCAATCCAAACCTCTTTCTTCACTGTCGGTATTTCCTGTGTCAAAGTTTCTTGAGAGTGTTGTTGGAGAGTCGTACAAGGCCAAAAAACAACGAACTGGCGAAGTCCTTGTCGAGCTCAGTAGACAGGACCAGGCCGATAAGCTCCTTGCTCAAACCCGCATCGCCGATCTGGCCATTCGAGTCACGCCCCACCGCAGCCTCAACAGCTCCCAGGGCGTGATTTCGGAGCCAGATCTGGCAAACGAGACAGAGGCCGACCTCCTTGAAGGCCTGCGAAACCAAGGTGTGACGGCAGTTCGGCGCATTACCATCAGAAGAGATGACAAGGAAATACCCACTAGGCACATAATCCTCACATTTGATCGGTCCAATCTTCCAGATTATATTAATGCAGGCTTTATCCGGTGCTCCGTCCGAGCGTACATCCCGAACCCGCGGCGCTGTTTCAAGTGCCAGAGGTTCGGGCATGGGACTAACTCGTGTCGGGGCCAAATAACCTGTGCCAAGTGCGCCCAACATGACCATCCCACTGATAATTGTAGCTCTCAACAACTTCTCTGCATCAACTGTCAGGGCCCACACGCGGCGTACTCCAGAAAATGCGAGAAGTTTGAATTGGAAAAGAAAATAATAAACATAAAGGTCACAGAGAACATCACCTTCCCGGAGGCGCGAAAGAGGTTCGCCTCTTTCCCTCTGGGTAGGTACGCCGACGCAGCTCGCCGGGGGGCGGAGCGGCGTCTTGTTTCGGCGGGGACCCAGTACCGCGAGTCGGACTTGGTCCCGCCCCCGCCCCCCCCCCCTGGGTTGCCTCTTGCAGCCCAATCTGTCGCCACACCGCTTGCTGAGGCAGCAGCGGATGTGGTGCAAACCAGTTCTGTCGGGACCGGTGCCGCTCCCGCCTCGGCCTCCCCGTCCTCCAGTGCGTTGGAAGGTGCCGAGATGATGGACACTGCGGGCCCCGCACCGGATCCCACCGCCACCGCACCGCCCGTGCCACCTGTGGCACCCCCGCGGGTGGCGGCTCAAACGAAGGGCTCCCGAAAGGGGGCCAAGTCCGGGGGGCCCGGCTCGACGGGCACCCCTCGGACATCTGATGATGACATGGATGTCCGGCCGTTCCTGCCTGCCACGCAGCGCAAGGAGCGGCCTGTGACGGCTAAGCCTTCAAAGCCCAAGCCAAGAGTAACAGCCCCGAAAGACGACACATGAACACACATAAACACACACACTCCAGTCTTCTTAAATTCAAATAATGGGAACAGAAAACATAATCCAATGGAACTGCAGAGGCCTCCTTAAAAACCTGGACGATGTGTATGAGATTCTGCATGACAGACAGCCAAGTATCATGTGTCTCCAGGAAACCCACCTTAATTCTAAAAACACAAATTTCTTAAATAGGTATATGGTATTCAGAAAGGACAGGGTTGGCTGCATCCACTCCTCAGGAGGTGTTGCTAGTATCGCACTGAAGTCATTAGCATGCCACCCTATCTCTTTAAACACTGTCCTCGAGGCAGTAGCGATCCGTACAATAATATTTAATAAGTTGATAACGGTATGCTCCGTTTACATCTCTCCGGATTTTTCACTTGTGAGCTCTGACTTCGAGGCGCTGGTCGACCAGCTGCCCGAACCGTACATCCTCATAGGCGACCTTAATGCGCACAACCCTCTTTGGGGCTCCTCCAGAACGGATGCCCGAGGTCGCCTAATAGAGAAGTTTCTTACATCCTCCGGATCATGCCTTTTCAACAAAAAACAGCCTACATACCATAACTTAGGACACAATACATACTCGCATCTTGACTTGGCTATTGGTTCCGCAGCTCTCTTTCCATGTCTTGAGTGGGGTGTGGGCACGGACCCATATGGTAGTGACCATTTCCCCACCTCATTAACGTATCTAGGTACAGGCCCGAGCAGTTCATCTTCCCATAAAAGGTTTAATGAATCAAAAGCAAACTGGAGCACATTCACACACACATCTCAACTACACCACACATCCATAGAACACCTACACGTGGAGGAAGCCGCCCAACTCATCACGGCACACATCCTTGACGCCGCCGAAAAGTCCATTCCCCTGGCCTCCAGTGCGTCCTGCAACCCAAGGCGGCCCTGGTGGAACGAGGACTGCAGGCGGGCGCGACAGGCCCAGAACAAAGCGTGGGGTGTCCTTCGCCGGTACCCCACGTCGGACAATCTCATTTCGTTTAAACAGGCAAAGGCTTTTGGGAAGCGAGTGCGTCGTGAGGCGAAAAGGGACAGCTGGCGCACCTTCCTCACTTCCATCAACTCATACACTGACACACACAAAGTCTGGACACGAATTCGCAAACTAAAAGGACAACAGACACACAGCCTGCCCCTGGTTAGTACAACAGGGGACACACTGGAAGACCAGGCTAACACACTCGCACAACACTTCCAACACGTGTCCAGCTCAGCACACTACACAAACACTTTCATGAAACACAAAACATCTGTTGGAAAAAAAGCCCTTACACGACAAAGAGAAATCGAACAGTTCTTACAACTCTGAATTCACTCTCTATGAGTTGAGGGCTGCCTTGAGCACGTGCAAACCTTCAGCTCCAGGTGCAGATAAGGTTACATACACCATGATACAGCACCTACACCCAGACACTCTTGAAACACTCTTACACCTATACAATAAAATATGGCTTTTGGGGCACATTCCTCGCTCTTGGAGGGAGGCCATAGTAGTAGCTTTCCTAAAGGAAGGGAAGGATCCTTCCTCTCCTGCCAGTTATCGTCCCATTGCCCTGACTAGCTGCCTGTGTAAGATCTTCGAGAAGATAATAAACAGGAGACTTGTGTACTTTCTCGAGTTCAACGGTCTTCTCGAGGGCTGCCAGGCAGGCTTCAGGGCGGGGCGATCTACCAACGATCAACTCGTTGCATTAGAGGCATGTGTAAAAGATGCTTTCCTCCACAAGCAGTACTGCATGACAGTATTTTTTGATTTAGAAAAGGCGTATGATACTGCTTGGAGGTATGGTATCCTCATTGATCTCAAGTCTTTTGGCATTTCGGGTAACATGTTCAACACGCTTGCCAGTTACATGTCCGAAAGAACGTTTCGCGTGCGTGTTGGAACTGCACTATCTAGAGTTTATGTTCAGGAAAATGGAGTGCCACAAGGTGGAGTTTTAAGTTGCACCCTTTTCATTGTGAAAATGAACTCACTGAGGAAGGCATTGCCACCGTCGATTTCCTGCTTAATTTATGTAGACGACGTACAATTATCTTTTAAGTCTTGTAACCTATCTGTCTGCGAGCGCCAAGTACAGCTTGGTTGTTAGCAAGCTAGCTGGCTGGGCAGATAGGAACGGGTTTAAATTTAATCCGGGGAAGTGCACTTGTGTTCTTTTCTCTAAGGGCGTGGTATCCGGCCGGATCCTGACATTCATCTTAATGGTGTGTCAATTCCCGTCAAAAAGGAACACAAGTTTTTTAGGAATAATCTTTGACGAAAAGCTGACATTCATCCCACACATAAAACAAACTAAGACATAAATGCTTAAAAACACTGACTATCATGAAGGTTCTCTCGCACATTTCTTTTGGTGCTGACAAACAACTTTTATTACGTGTTTTACCAGCCTAATAGGTTCGCGATTGGACTATGGTAGCGTTGTTTATGGGTCAGCAAGTAAACATCCCTCAAAATGCTGGACCCGGTTACTCCATCTGGGGCTCCGCCTGGCGTGTGGTGCATTCCGGGACTAGTCCGGTCGAAAGCCTCTATGTGGAGTGTAACAAATGGAACCTGCAACGTCAGCGAGCATACACAGATCTTCTTTATGCTTTTAAACTTTCATCCATGCCTCACCATCCTTTTAAATCAGTTTTTTATGATACGTCCATGACTGAACTCCTTTTAAACCGACCATCGTTCTCTACGCCTTCTCCTACAGAGCTAGAGAGGAAGCGTCAGAGCTTTCTGTCTCTTTTCTAGACACCATCCAAAGTTCTCCAACAGATTTTATAGCACCATGGCATCTCCGCGCTGTCTTATGTGACACATCTTTTAAACAATAGATAAAAACCGAGCTCCCACATGTGCTATTCTGCAGCATTTCTTGCATCTGCAGCATAAGTATCAATGTGCTGAATTTTATACGGACGCCTCTAGAACTGCCACCTCTGTGTCCTGCGCTGCGCATGGACCCGGCCTTAGTGTCACTAAAACGCTGAATAGTCATACTAGTGTCTTTACCGCAGAGGCGTATGGTGTTTCTTCTTGTTGTTAATCATATACTTCAAACGACATCTCAAATCCATTATTAATACAGACTCCCTCAGTGTTGCGGGCACTGTCGCAACAATGCCTTCGAAAAACCATGTGGTCAATCTAATTGTCAAAGCTGTTAGTCTGTGTATGTAGCAACCTTGAACTGGTTCTTTGTTGGGTCCTGGCCACTGTGGTATAGCCGGGAACGAAGCAGCGGATCGAATGGCTGCTTGCTACCACTCCTAAATACAGTAGAACTAACACACATTACCCTACACCGACGTAAAACCACAACTCAGACAACAACTTCGTAAAACATGGCAAACACATGGAGTTCAACAAACAGACAACAAGTTACACGTAATAAAACCACATTTGGGACCATACACCACCGACGCACGTAATAGATACACTGAAGTCGCCTTGGCCAGATTACGGATAGGGCACCTCATGCAACGCACTCGCCACCTTCTCACTGGGTCTCCAAGACCTCTGTGCAGCAGGTGCGGAGAGGCCC